>JAECUM010038583.1:0-38422 GCA_016617855.1 Megalonaias nervosa
GAACACCAAGTATAATAAATATTTTGCAGCGTATGATTATCAGCTCCGTTGAACACAACTAAAATGTTACAGTTATCCCTGATCACTTTTGGAATTTGTGTATAACGCTGTGTAACATAAATCACGTCTGTGTTTTTGTGACGGCCTCGTGAAAATATCCGAGCTGGATTGGATTGTTTGTCCAGCATGACATCATCGTATACCACGAGGTTATTAATGAATCCATCCAGATCATCTACAGATGGTGCTTCATCAATATCAGTAATAAAGTCTATGACTTCACTGTCTTCATGCAACAATTTTGCGTTTTCATTAAAATCTTTAAGTACTTCGTAACATCGCTGATCATCTACAGATGGCGCTATCAAATATAATTTATCCCACTTCAGCCATCTCATTATTAGATTAAGTAATAATTGCGTTTTTCCACTTCCGGACGGACCTATTATAATCATTCTGATAGAATTTGGTAACGCTGGATGGTGCTTTACTGGCTCTTGTTTTCTTGTCGCAGAAATGTCAATTATATCCATATAATAAATAATATGAGTCTATATTGTGTTCGATGCAGAGCACCTACACCTACTACTGAATTAACGACAATAACAACAAAAAATAAAAGAAGCGCACTTACAGGGAAATGTGTGAAATGTGGCACCAAGAAATATAAATTTATTCCAACAAAGACAGGTGGGGGGGGGGGATATTGCTGCTTCGTTAGGAAAATTACCAGGAACTCCATGGGCTAAATACCCTGGTGAGAAACATTTACCTGGATATAATTATTGTGGTCCAGGAACTCGACTTGATATCCGACTTGATGATCAAGATCAACCAAAACCAGGAGAGTATCCAGTAAACGCAATTGATCAAGCGTGTCACGTTCATGATGTCGCGTATAAAAGTAAGGATTTGCAACAACGACATCTCGCAGATGTGAAATTGATTCACGCATTAAATTCTATACCTAATAAATCTCTCAGAGAAAAACTCGCTAGTTTTCTAGTAAAAACTGCTATGAAAGGTAAACTAGTGCTAGGGGCTGGCAATTAAATTATATAACTATCATAATGGAATCTGTTTATTATTCCCCGAGGGGGTATTGGAGAGGTAAAGCAGCAATCAGTAAACTTGCTGAAGCAGCAAAAGTTTCACGTAATGTTGCTGCATCATGGTTAGCACGACAGGCAATATGGCAAATCTATCTACCACCACCTAAAAAAATTCATTACGCACATTTTGATGTCAGTATCCCCAATGAAGTTCATCAAGCAGATATTTTGTTTGTACCACATGATACTGTTAAAACACGTGGACGAAAATCACGCACGTACAAATACGCATTGACTGTTGTTGACGTTGCGAGTAGATATAAAGAAGCGGAGCCGCTATCAACAAAAACAGCATCTGAAGTTGCATCTGCGTTTGAGCGAATTTATCAACGTGGTGGTCTACGATGGCCACAGTTATTACAAGTTCATCCTGGCAAAGAATTTCTTGGCGCAGTATTATCTTTGATGAAGCGACATAACGTTAAAATCAGACGACGACATACCGAAATTCATCGTGATCAAGCAATTGTTGAACGATTTAATCGAACGCTTGCTGAGCGGTTATTCGGATATCAATACGCAAAGGAAATATCTACTGACTTTAAGTCGGGTGAGCGATCTCGTGAATGGGTTGCAAGGTTACCAAGTGTGATATCTGCGCTAAATAATGAAATTACTCGTGCAATTTCCATGAAACCTTCTAATGCAATAACAAAAAAATATATACCTCGTAGCGATAACGTACAAAACCGTGAACAACCAGTATTAGGTAATGTAACTGTGAGATATTTATACGAACCAGGGGAGCTTGAGGGTGGGAAAAAAAGAGCTACTGACCCTATCTGGAGCGTGACAACACATACAATTTCTAGCGTAGTTAGATCCACTGGAAGACCTGCCATATACAGACTAGATTCTACTGCCCCTCAGCGTGGATTTGTACGTGAACAATTACAAGTAATTCCTGCAGATACACAATTACCACCACGTTCACTTATGTAAATTAGAGCCCCGGCGTCGATTACATTCAAGACAGGTCAGCATCACATTTTCACGTGTATGACCAAGATCACTATTAATTCTGTCTACGGTAAATTGTCTTGGATTATTATTCGAATACTGCCATAGCATCTTACAGTTACAGCTTGCACAATGATTATTCTGTAGTTGCTTTAGTGTTATAATAAATTCAGTATCAATATCAAAATCACGCTTATTTTTTTTTTGTCACATTGTTTATAACCAGCTAATTTTTTCTTTATTACAACATCGTCATTAGTAATTTCTTCAGTTATCACGTAATCTATAATAACCCTATATAGTTGAGTTATTCTTCTAACACGAGATACTGCAAGATAGACTAAGTCTGACCATTCGATACGATCATCTACAATCCAGATATTTGTATCAGAGATAGTTAATCCCTGTGACGAATGAATCGTTATAGCATATCCTAACATCCTCGGTGATATTTCCATGTTTAATGCGCTCTCAACAACATCAATGGCAACCAAAACAATGTCATTCAGTACAAGATTTTGTACTCGGACATTTTCAGCGTCTCCACCTGGTATTTCAACTTCAATATTCTGTCGTCGAGTATCTGCTGGGCGATAACACAAAGGTACAGGTAACGTTGGAAACTTTTCTTTATGTAACGTAAATAATTTCTTTTGCAGTTCATCACGAACTATCTTTCTACTTGCGACTATCAAATCAGCAGGCTTCCATAAAGTCCAAAAATCATTCATAGTTGTCTCTGGAATTACTTTACGCATAATCTCACATTGTATTTTATCTGGCTGTAGTCTGATTAATCTTTTAAACTCTTTCAGCGGCTCATCAATAGCTCTATGGTCATCATGTATTTCTTCATAATAATCTACATTATTCTTTAGCCATTCATGTGGAGACTGTCCAACAAAGGGTGGTGGTTGACCATGATCGCCACACATAATCACAGCAGTATTCTTTGTCAATAGCCATTCAAGAAATGTTTTTAGTGTTTCTAACGACACCGTGCATATCTCGTCCCAAATAATATACTTAGGTATATATTTTTCACCCATCCGCGATGGAGTCCACGTGTCTCCGCACCATCTAAAGAAACTGTGATATGTACATGATTTTACTCCTCGTTCTTTTATTTCTCTAGCAAGTTTATGTGTAGGTGTCAAAACAATTATATCTGAACTATTATTCATAAATAAATTAATCGCACGAGTTGTTTTACCTGACCCTCCACACCCATTAAGATAAACAGTCTTATGTCTAGATACAGGATCGTACACAGATGGTGCAGATGATTTTGATGTTTGATTATTATTTCTGTAATATATTTCCTTAATTTCAACATCGGCAGATTCAGAATAACTAAGTATATTTTCTTGTTTTATCCTCCATGTCCCCCATTCACCATTACCGAGTAGCGGTTTTAATAAATCCTTATATTTTTTATGTATATAAAATGAATCCGTAGCGACTCTGACAGCGTGACGAGGAAATCTATTTATCATCGACAATAGATTTATCGAAACATAAGCTAACATCGAAGATCTTAAATGAGTAAATTGTGGTGAGTCGCCATCAAGATAGCTCACAATGGTACCTAGTTTTGTTCCATCTGATAAATAAGCATTACATCGACTTATAAATGTGTTTTTCTCCGTTGTATCGGTGATTATAAAATCTAGTTCAGCGTCGTCCATAATCAATCTTGTACACACTCGTTTATAATCGTATGAACCACCTTGAGTAAACTTACCGATTATCTTTCTACCAAGATCTTTTGCAAGTTTTTCATCGTACTCGTTTCTGCATTTACTTATTTTAATGACATGATCTTCATCAATATCAGGGAATTCTTTCCTGGCATACTAAATCTATCCGGTTCTGGTAACCAAACTTGCTTCTGTGAACTATACGATATAATTGCTTCAGTTACCCTCAACGATATTAAAAATCCAGCATCAAGCATATACCGCAATAGTACTATCGGAACCCAACATTTTTCTGAAAAATGTCTTCCAAACCAAACATAAGTAATCGCATGGAGACTCTCTCTAAACTCGAATGATTCAACATAAGCAAATCCTGTTAAGTCAAAATCTGGAAGGGGTCCGTTTATCGCAACCCTGGTCATGTCATGTGTAGGATGTCCGAATCTCTTAAAGTATTTAGAACATTCTCCATATCCAAGAAAACTCCCAGGATAACATGCAGCCATATCAACTGAGATAACATCATTATAATCGTATTTGGTATTCCATAATCCACCGTGTCCATATTCTATACAACTTTTTTTGATATCTTCAAGGAATTCTGATCGTGTCGTTTTCCATGAATTTTTCTCCTGAGCGAAATGGGCAGCAACCGATGGTACGGTAAAACAGTTATTCAGTAATTGTCCAACTATGACATCATCAGAGGTATATTTCAATGCAAGATATTCCATTTCTTCATGAAGAGATTCTGTACGATAAATATCACCGTTAGGCCGTACAAACTGATCGTAATCGTATTCTGAACTTTGAAATAACCAAACAGACACAGGGTCACTTTTACTTATATTTCTGATAAAATCAAATATATGACCATCATAAAACTTAACTTTTCTATCTCGTGGAAATACCGTTACAGCATTAGTCCATGCATGTGCATTATGATCGACGATTGTTATAGGGTTTCCATTTTTTATATATTTTGGTTCGTATAATATCTCTCCGGTTAGTGTTTTTACTGTTATTGGAAATCTTAATAACTTTTCTAGTTCAGCAACATCCTTAATAGATGCACCAGCATCTTTAACCGTCTCTGCCCATGTGTTTATTTTTTTTATGTTTTAAATCTGTTAAGCCATTACCACGTATCGCATTTGTAAAATGTTCTGTAACTCGTTCAGCTACACAGTTTATTCTTGATATTTTCATCGGCTTGAGATCTGCAACATTAGGTTTATCATTCAGCGAATATATTCCATAGACAACTGCAGTTGCTGGATAACCTTGTATATAGTAAGGTTTATCATTGCCAGTAAATATTCCAGGTTTGGATCTGTTATTTAAGAGAACAATATTAACCCCGGACTGCACACGGACTGGATCACGCTTATCACGAATAATCCAGATATCGTCATCTGTCTCTACAATAAACTTTATTAAAATGAAATATTTTTGATTATCAAGGTGATTAATAATTACTTTTCCTCGTTTGTCGTTCATCATATTAACGATATGTCCTATCCTGAAAGTTGACCATACATGAGCAGCACCATCATCACGAAATTCCTTTTTGGCTTCACGGATACGTTTAGCTATATCCGCATTTGTTAAAGCTAGATCTTGCATCGAAACACTAAATTTATATTCTGGTAGTCTGTCAAGGTCAAATCTAGCAGGGGAAGGTTCAATAACGGATAATTCCTCCATATAATTAAAACAAATATTTAAATTAAAATTTTAGTATATATATATATATATAATGATTGAAACCAGGAACAAGTGTATTTGGCTTAAACTTGGTCATATCTCTTATTGTGATAAACCATGTATAAATGAATACTGCGGAAATCACATGCAAAGTATCAAAAATGGAAGTACAGGACCAAAACCATGTGTGCAATGCGGTGTTGGAGTCAGAGGAAAAACACAGTTATGTCTAAAATGTGGCGGAAAAAAATACAGGGAATTAAAACGATATTATGACACAAAAAAAATACCTTGTCAGGTAAATCTCCTATAAAAACAGAAAAAGATTACCTGGAAAGATTTCAAAATAATGATTTAGACAAATAATATTATTATATAAATGGAGCAAAACGAATTTGTAGCGCATCCGATCATCAAAAATTATGAAGCGTCTCGTGATGGCGTGATCAGAAACTGTCGATCAAAAAAACCAGTCGGTAGTCTTGATAAATTTAGTTATTTTAGATTCAGTGTTAGTAGAAATAAAAAATATTTCTCACATAGGTTCATCTTTGAATGTTATTTTGGATTGATTAAAAACGGACTTGTAGTTGACCACTTTGATGGGAATCCCCAGAATAATAATTTATCTAATCTGCAAGTTATAACACAGAGTCAGAATTCTAGACGTGGAAATACTGGAAGGTGTAAAATATTCGTAAAGAGAGCTATTAAATCCATAAATACAGAAACAGACCAAGAAATAGCTTTCCCATCAATGAATGCGGCTGCCAGATATTTTGATATACATACACGATCGGTACAATTTGTCGCAAATAAAACACACAAATCTGCATTTTCGAAAACATATAATCAGCGGATAGTATTTGAATATGTCATATAACTATTTCTTAACAGTTCGACTCTGTCAATTTTGCCAAGGTTTTTGTTTAGCCATAATTACGGTCAAGGGTCCACCTTCACCGTCGCTGTTCTCAGCGTCATTATCATTTTTGACAGAATCAGATAGCATAATCTTTCTTAATTGCATTACACGATTGTCCACGATCTTTTTTCTTTCGTACTCGTGAGACAGTTCGGATTTAACCTTTTCGATTGACTGTACAAGAGGTGCAAATAGCTTTACCTGATTGTCGTTTACCATAGCTAGTGATTCAAGCATAGATTGATAAATTAATTTTATAAATCTGTAGTTTGAAGATAGTGTATATTTATTTTCAAATTTTCTCTGTTGCAGTGATTCAAAATCGCACATAATTTTCTGAGGGTCGAGATTATCAGATATTTTTATTCCGTTATGTTTTAGTTTTTTAATAGCACAGATAATATCATTGATGTTTTCATGGTTCATTATATATATATTTATATATTTAAAATAAAAAAATATTAGCCCCCATGACTTTTTTTGTCAGGGAGCTGTTTTTGTGTGATATATGGTTATGAAATATATACAGATGGTTTATGATTTTGATTTCAGCACAACATATATTATATGGTCATGAAATATATACAGATGGTTTATGATTTTGATTTCAACACAACATATATTATATGGTTATGAAATATATACAGATGGTTTATGATTTTGATTTCAGCACAACATATATTATATGGCTATGAAATATATACAGATGGTTTATGATTTTGATTTTGATTTTGGACGGCACAAACATATAGATGATTCTATGAACATGAAATATATACAAATGGTGATGACGGGGGAATCTTGTCTACGTCCAACAGATTTTGTACACTCTCCCCCCCATTACAAAACCCCGGGGGTGTAAAAGGTACACCCCTCAAGGGTGTATGGTAGGAGAGTGTATTTTGTCTGTTGTGGATTTCGAGGAAATGCTCCGGGTTCCCCCAATTAAATAGCATCAGTCGCCAAATGCAAGATAATATATCTTTAGCATTTTTGGAGACTCGAACGCGCGAGAGTCTGTAGAGCTTCGATCTACGTCCAACCGTCTTACCATCTCTCTCTTATCAATAATACAGTTGAATTTAAGTATATAAAATATTTGCGCTGTCTCACAGGACTTGTATTACTAATGTATCGTGAATTTACTTTAATTTTTCAAAATTAATAAAATAATCTACGTATGAGTTATCGTTCGTTAAGGTCAAAATACGTTACAGCTAAAAATAACTCTACGTACTTGGTATATAAAACTGACGTGAGTTTAAGGTTATTAGAGTCAAATTATTCCTCTCTGTTACAAATTGCTGCTTCACTAACAGCGATGCTTACAGAAAACAGATAGATCACTAAATAATTAACGAAAAACGATATATATCGTGTCCGTACGGGGACTGAAATATTTCTATAGATAACATGTATTACAAAGAAGATAATCGTTTATTGCTCTACAGAGAGAGACAGAGCAGAGTTATCGCGCTTCATTATATAATCAATTACAGTGAAAAAAATAATTTTTATCCGTGTTTTTGAGAGAAATGTATATAGAGACCTGTCAAATGTTACAATTTAGACCCTCTCTCTCAAGTTATTGACAAAATTAAGCTAGAATTATCGCATGAATACGAACAGAAAAAGATTATAAACTTTCGTATAAGACATTTAAGAGAGCATTGTGAAAATACGAGTGAAAATGACAGCGATAATGATGGATAATGATTGACTGTGGTAATAGCTAAACAAAATCCTTGGGAAAACTAACATATTCTGCCTAGTATAATGCAACCTACACACATGGATATATTTTATATCAAAGAACCAACCATTATATTTTAGTAGGTATCATAGACAAGTACAAAACATATATAATATTACCCGTGCTTGTTGTGCAATGTTTTTCGTTGAGTTTGCTCGTTTTTGTTAGGTGAAAACCCCAGGAAGGTTAACGGGAATTAGCATTAGATTTTTAATTTATCGATCAAATACTGGTTTTTTCCGGTTTTTTATCGTAATTCGCTAGCAAAAATCTACATAATACAAGCAAAAGAACTAGAAAAAACCAGTATTTGATCGATAAATCAAAAACCTAATGTTAATTTCCGTTAACCTTCCTGGGGTTTTCACCCTCAGAATTTGTCAAAATCTGACTGATTTTCACCGATTTTTGGTCATTTTTCATGCAAAAAACGAGATTTTCGAACAAAAAACGAGATTTTCGAACAAAATCAACGAAATAAAAAAAACACTAAATATTTATAAAAATTATTTTTATTTGCAATACTGTTGAGATCCAAATTCACTGAAATGTTTTTACAAAGCATGAACAATCAGGATATAGCTTTTGACATTAACTCGTATCTAGTATCGCATGAATAGGAACAGAAAAAGATTATAAACTTTCGTATAAGACAGTTAAGAGAGTATTGTGATAATGGCTAAACAACCCCTGTCAAAACTGAAAAGTTTATTTATTTATTTATATTCTGCCTGGTAAAAAAAATGTTATTCTATCTTTGATAGATATCAGATTGAATAAAATAACTATTATATCATCGCACTTTCTGCAAACAAGCATCAGAATGACACAATAACTATTCTATCTTTTATCAGAATAACAAACAACTATTCTGACCCGATATTTTTTTTTTTTTTTTGTTCTACGATGACGCATTGCGATAAAAACGCATTATGAGCGTACATACAGATTTATATTTAGTTCTTCATTTCTTGTGTCCAGAATGCGATTGTTTTGGTCTATAAGTTTAAAGTGTATCCTTGATAGTAACGGATTATGAACTCGCAGGTACACGGGGTTAATTGGCTCTGATACAATTAACCAACCTGGGGGGGCTAATGGGCTAAAACTGTATAATATGTACCCTTGCTGAGCCTGGTTAGACTGTGAAAGATCTACCTGATAGCTACCTTCAATAACATCGCATACCAGACTGACTACAATTACTGATGTTATATTTACAATGCCTGGCGATATATGACGTCCGGCACCAAAAGGGTTGTTATTATGTTTTAGTACAACCGGTGGTGGGGCTATTTTTCTCCATGATTCAATTATTCTCGGATAATATTCTTCAATAAGATCATTTAATGATTTCTTCATTTCAGCGTTATTTAAATCTGGTATAATAAATGTTTGTAAATCTTTTTCTGTTATTTTATAATGATTAAGAAATAACTGTTTACGCTCTTGATTAGTGTAACCCTGTTCATTAAGATTAGTTGCAACGTTTATAATACTTCGATTGGCGATGTATAAATCGAATAAGATACCATTTAAGTGTTTTATTGACTCGATTATTTGCTGCTTGACATTATGATCATAATGTTGAGATAATGAAATAAGTAAACTTCTTAAATCATTAAATGTTTTATCGTATTCAGGCTTAACAGTATCTAAAAATTCTTTAAAAAATTTTTCATCAACAATCTGTCGATTCTGCGTCCTGGTTTCTACGACGAAATCAAATGCTGATCTAGATATCCTGGGAATACTTTTACCGTCAAAATCGGTAAAGTAATGTGTATGATGCCATGGAACAGATTCAAATATTAAGTTCCATGGATGTTTTTTTCGATATTCTGGATCTTTAATGAATTTTTCTTCACTCGTTTTAAATTCTTCTATTTTTGGTTCTGACACTCCATTATAAATAGGTGCGACTTCAGGCCATCCTAACACAGATCTAATCGAACTTTGATAAATATCTACGAGGTAATCAGGAGAATTTATCTCAATCACCGCTGATAGTGTTGGTTCGTAAGCAGTGATCGCTATTTTAGATTCTTCTCCTGTGATAGATTTAATTCTGCGTTGGAACTCATCATTAATCTCGTCTATTTGATAACTGCCCGTTGTAATTCCAACAACTTGCCAATCAGGACTTCCATCCGGTTTATTCTTATTCGCAAATACCAGTGAATTATTTGCTGGTTGTCCACCAAACGGTTTTGACCTGATATTTGGCCAACTATGATAAACTCGTAATTGTGCTAGCGCTATTTCCTTTGCTGGAATTGCAGTCGGAAAATTAACGCTAAATTCAGGATTGGTTGAACTTAATGATATCATAGTAGTTTTTGACGGCGTTGTATTAGCTACGATCTGCTGTAATAATTCTAACGATGACATTATTTAAAATGCTCCGTATTTAATAGAGCGGAAATTCAACCCTTCACTTTATCATTAGAATCCACTTTGAACGCCTCATGATAAGTTTCCATTATCGTTGCGAACTCCTCATCGGATATTTTACCATCGCTGAGGTACGCCGAAAGATACGATGATAATTTAGAATAAGATGATGTTGCTGTGTGCAATTTCATTATGTACTCGTTTAGTTTATCATTTGTACACGTAGACATTTTCTTAGCGATAATGCTGAAAATACCTGCGCATGTTGTTGCCGTGGAAACTATAATTGTTACAACTGCAGGCACTGTCATCGTTATTGTTGATAGTAATAATCCAGTTCCAGCAACAACAGCAGAAACCGAGTATACCATTATATCAATAACAACCATACGACGCCGATATTTTTTTACCTTTATCGTGTAATCGTCGATGATATTTTTTAGTTTGGTTTGACACTCACATACTTGAGCGTATCTGTGACGTTGAACGTCGATAAATGACTCTTGATTCTTGATTCATTATATTTATCTAGATAACTAATTGAGGAGTTTCACATACAAATTCCAAGCACCACCAGTATAATGCTCTGGTTAATTTTTTATCAGATGCCTCCAGCAGAAATGTTTCCTCCGCATCTTTATTTATTATGACGGATACAACTCCAGAAAAAGTATCGTTTGAATAACGCCATGGAAATGTAGTAAATATACTGAATTTTGCACTACTAAATACGGACAGTCTGTATACACCAGTGACTTCTGCGGTGTGTTTGAGGTTATTATCTTGCAGTGTCCATACTCCTAATCCTGATGCTACTGTGTATACTACGTTGAAGATCTGCTTGTGAGGAATTTTAATAAGATTTGTTTTTTCAATGATATTAGGAATTCCACTAACAATATCGTTGATTTTCGTGTTAATGTCGGTAAGTTTTATGTTAACGACTGGTGGAGTTCCAAAAAAGTCATTAATAGATCTGTTTACATTTCTACGAAAATTTAGAAATGTTTGTACATGATTAATATATTCAGTTCTAAATGCAGCAATTCCATCATTGATTGTCGTTAACGAAGTCGTTTTTGGAATTTCCTTATCATCGACGTATTTCTTCGTTGCAGCGTCAAAATCTGTTTCTGGTGTTCTGAGATTATTAATACCATTATTATTCATGTCGAGAAATGCACGCATTATACCACCGCGCACTGACACGTACTTGGATTCTTGATCATCGACGTATTTTTTGTTGCTGCGTCTGTATCCGAGGTTGGATCTCCAAGATATGTAATTTTTCTTCCTGACATAATAATGTCACCGGTAAATACATCACCAGTTTTCTTAACATAGTCGTTAACCGATTTACCGGAATCCTGTATTTTACCTTGATCAGTAAAAGTAACGATATTATTAACAACCACGTTGGGAATTCGTAAAAGTACATCTGGTAGTTGTATGTTACTCGTTTTTAATCGTCCTTGTTTGTCCTGAAAAACGACGACTTCATTTTGATCCACACTTTTGATATTTAATAAATCATCGATTTCATTTCTGAGTTGATCAAGAGTTGCGTATTTAGATAAATCGACCTTCTGATCTTTGCGAGTAGATCTTCCATAAATATCTACCATTATATTTACTGATATCTGTTTAAGTGTGATACCGTTCAGTAGTGAACGCGTGCACGACTTTATGAGGTGGTTTTGTTGATTTTGATAGAGCATCAAGTACATTAAGTACTTCACGACCACATATTGGTGGATCAGTTAATGTTTGTGTTGGTAACGTTGAATACCAGATTGGAGCAGTATTATTGCTGACATAATGAAGAAATTCTTTTGGTGGCGCTAATCCATATGAATCAAAGTAAATAGTTCCGCGTAGATCAATTGCATATCCAACCCAATGCGTGCCTGATCCAGAATTTTTATCGAGATTGATAATACCAGTTTCTAAATCGCTAGCGATTTTAGGTAGTTGATCGCGCATGAAAACACCTCTGAAGTTTTTTATTTTTAATTTTTTAGCAGCATTAAGTAAATCAAAATTGGACATAGGTGATATTAGTAAACTGTCCCGGGAAGTCTTAGACCCTTTCCGTACCACGAATACGGGGTTCCTGGTAGTCTTAGACCTTTTCCCTTTTTTTTTTGATTCCTTGTCCGGTTGCTTTCTTTAATGCCATTCCAGCAGCTGTTCCAACAGCACCTAGCGCAGCTGCTTTTGCAACAGCTGGGGCTGCAGCTGCTATTAAAGCTGGTATAGCTGCGAGAAGTGGAAATATACCACCTGTCTTAACAGCATCTTTGATGGCACCCGCAGAAAGATTAAGTTTTATACCTTTATTTGATTTTTTGGCTTCATTGAAGTTTCTGAATTGACGCTCGGTCAACGATAATTTATTTGCACCACTCATCTGTTCTCGCTTTAGCGATATTTTTATTCCACAGTTATTTTTGGATGCTGATTGTAGCTTTTTAATCTGACCAGGAGTCAGACTCACACTAACGTGATGATATGACATTATAATTATTATGGATGATCTAATTACATGTTTAGAAAATATTTTACATATTTTCTACTGGAGCATCAATAAATCTCATTCGTCCACCAATACCTTCGAGTAACATCGATTTATCGCTGAGTATAACGGCTATTGCTCTGTAATTAGGAATATCTACAACATTTCTAGCAACACGAGCTCAAAAATGAATATCTACAACAGATTGTCTGGTTAAATCTAAATGTTCTAGTGGAAAGTAATAAATTGGATACAGCGATGTAAAATCTAGCTGCGATATTTGTAAACCAGTATCAATGTTTTGATCACGGCCCATGAACGACATAAGACGATGATATGCAAGTGCTACATGATTTTGATCGAAATTTAACAAAATATCCTCGGATGGTTCTTGATGTCCATTAATCCTTAATGAAACCTCAGAAACACCAAGTTTGTCAAATATCATTATACTTTCATTTTGATTGTTTATTCGTGCAACATCTTGTAATGCGATAAATATGTGTCTTGGTGCAGAAACACCCTGCTGAGAAGCTATTTGCCATGTAAATAAACCATTAATATTACTCTGGATAGCATCTGTGGTCATAGTCAACCATGACAACGTTGATTTACCACCTTGACTCATAAAAGATAGTAACCGATCTTCTTCAGATATCGATGGAGTCATTACTGGCATCCACAGGGAAAGTTTTGTTAGTTCTACTTTGCCAGGATCACCAATGGTTTTCCATATTGCATCATCGTCTGTGCCTTTTCGTACAAGTACAACTGTATGTTTGGCTCCGAAAATGACTTTTCTGACATTTCTACAGAATCCAAAAATATGTGACAGTGGAATTGCACATGAAAATGTTCTCCTATCACCTTTTAACATTGATTTACGTACTGCAAATCCTAAGTTGAAATTTGGATTAGAACCATGAACCACCGGATTTACATCAGCATCAGCGTTGTCGGCGAAGTTTCTTGGTCGTCTTATATCATATTGATCGTTATCAGAGTGGTTAGAAGTATTCTTGACAAATATCATTGATGGACCAGCCGATCTTGAATAATCGTCGCTGTATCTTGCTAAACCCAATATTGTTGTAGCAACATCAACGTCTTTCTGGATTGATTCAATATTTTTTTCCGTCAATCATGTACGTAGCGCTGTCAAATAACGCCATAATACCGTTATTAACAAAACCAACCCTAATACCAGCGGCATATGGTACTGGTGCTGCAGGAGCAACGTTATTTAAATCTCACCTTCTACTTCAATAAATGCTTCAGCGGGTAAGAAATACCTACTTGTATCCTGAACCTGTAGTTCGATTCGTCCACGCTGATTTGGCAGTCGTGCGTCGTAAGAATAATACTGATAATCACGCACAGACTCATCCTTGAGTACTGGTGCGTCCATGTCAAACGCGAGGTCAGATATGCGCTTAAACATCTTTATTATTATCGTCTTCGTCTAACACGAAGACCACTTCGAGAAGTGAGACCACTTCCTGCTATCAGACTAGCGGTTATATTTTTTTCTTTTTCCGACATTGGTACATCAGCCAACTCCGCTAGTTTTTGATTAGCGGCTTGATTTATTATTTTACTTACACTTGCGGGCATCACTTCGGTGCTGACCAATTTCACAGGTTGAGGTCGGACCGCTTGTGGTTTGCGTATTAATCGTGATAGTCTATCTTTGATCGCCGAGAATGCTTTGCTAGCAATATTACCAACAGCGCCCATACCTTTTTCACGAACAACATCAATAGCTTTCATGCCCAGTTGCTTTGCAATCGGTATTGCTTTTGGGGTTATTCTTCTAAACAGACCCTGAACAACATCACCTAGTCCATCTCCTTAGGTCGTTTTGTATACTGGTAATCGAGAGTTTATTACCCTGACCATGGTAGGTCCACGAGTATTGTGTATGATCATCTTATTATTAAGTGACTTTATCACCAATTGTATCTAATCACTGTGGTAGTCATAAGTGACATCGTCACTGATTTCGTTAATGAGGGACCGATATACATTAATATCCATGATACCACCTGTAAATAATCGTTTGCAAATATCAGCTGCTTCATTAATGATTTCTGGGGAATTATTACCAGCTCGTTTTCCTCCAATGAGAATTTCTAGTCGATCGACATCAGCAAGGACATTATTGGGGCAAGTAATAAGACCATTTCCTAGACCACTTCCAGTTGCTCCGGGAGCGTCTTGAAATTCTTCTTCTTCTTCTTCCTCTTCACTTGGTTTCGATGGTTTCTTTTTACTTGGTTTCGGTGGTGTTTTTGGTAATTCTGGATAATCACGAAGTGATTGCTCAGATGGTTTTGATTCTTTTTGTTTTGGTGGTGCTTTTTGTTTTGGTGGTGCTTTTTGTTTCTTTTGTTGTTTCTTTTGTTGTTTCTCCTCTATTCTTAATTGAATTAATTTATCAATTTCCTCCTCATAACCCTTATATAATGGATCATTATCTCTAGCTTGTTCAACATCCATACGTATGCGATATAAATATTTTTGCCATTGTTCACTGTATTTAATATCTTTAGCGTGTTCAGGTTTCATTAATTTACCTCTTTGACCAAAACTATCCACAGCAAACTCAGCTAGTTGATCTAGGGTCAAATTATTAATTATTTTAATAGTTTTTTCATCAAATTTATTTATCAATTCAGCAGTACTTATAGGACCTGCTGATTTTGGTTCAGGCGCTAGTGCTTCATCACCTTCTGCTTCATCACCTTCAGGTTGATCTTCATCTTCAGGCATTTCCGTGACTGGCATCGCAGCAGCTATTTTTTCTGGAAGTTCTTCAAGAAGCTTTCTCGTTTTCTCAGTTGTTTCAGCTGTTTTTCCAGTTACCTCGGCAGTTTTTCTAACACAGGTAGAATACCCTTAGTGGTCTTAGTGATAGGTTTAAATAATCGTTTTGTATCCTCCTCAAATTCGACTTGAGATTCCTGACGCGATTGTAATTGTTGCTTAACAGAATCACGAACAGGTAGATATTTTTTAATTGCTTTTAGTCGCTCTCGAGCTAATTTAGCTGAGTGTGGTTCTCCAATACTCATTATTGATAATATCTATAATGGCTGTTTAATTTATAGCAGCAGAGACGTTGAACGACAAAAATTGAGTGACCAGCACGTGAAAAAATCTGGTCAATTAGAGAAGTTTTTACTGTTAAGGCAAAAGCTTTTTTTTAGCCTTAGTAGGAACCCTTAGTTTTCAAAAATAAGGTCTCTACGACTTTGTAGGGTTCACCCTCTCTGCTGCTAATAGTACTTGTTTTATCTTACGCGGCCTAAGTTTAAGATATTTAAATTTAAAACAAACAACAATTGGGATACGATTTGCAAAACTTTCAATTGACGTGTCATTTTGGCCAACTATTCTTCGAAGAAGATACAAGAAAATATATACATTTTGAGGATTAATGTTTTTTAGTGGTTTTTCTGTTATATTTTTACTTTAAACGTCACTGTCAATCTAGACACTGTTTATAAAACAAGTATGGGACTTCAGAACAAAGCGGTTCATATGCTTCACCTTTTGATCAGAAGAATTCTTTCCGTGAAATGAATGTTGATTGTGCGAAAATTGCATCTCTGTTTGACGCCGATAGTTTGTGTAAATCCAATATTTCTAATCAAAATCACACTTTTTTCCGTCTCGGCCAACGGGGAACATAAGATAAGACACTATATCCTATTAAAATAAAATCGAGATGTGCAGATATAGGTGTCATTGATGTGTGAGTTATTAGAAACTCTTGGGACATTAGCAAACGAGAAAATTGTAGTTGGCAAAGCTGACCCGAATAGGTATGTTTAATTACAAAATGTTATCCTTTTCCGATAAAAACAGTTTTCAGACTTCGTAAACCATAATTTGGGGCTCCGTGGATCTGTTAATTAGCTTCACAAAGTCCAAACATTGTTTCCTTACCGCTGTAAGCCACACAGCTTCTGTGGTGTTGTTCTCCTGTCTGGTAAGTGATTTCTGGTTAGTCATGGCACTTTATTTAAAATTTTTAAAGAATGATAATGTCGGCCATTTCGTTTCATGGGTTTGTTGCATTTTCAAATGTGCTCTTGAGTATGTATGCGCAATGTGCATTGGCTAAAGAACCCATGAAATGATGTCTGATAACAGCAACTATACATACCTTATACGTTGCCTCAAGCATTCTTATTATAATGTGGCTTTTAACGCCTTTAGACAAAGATCTCTGCAATTTATATAAGAAGCCATCTGATTCGTCCTATGCCAGGAAGAATGCATCTGTTGTAAAATGGCGATATTCTTTGAATGATATTTATGTTGTACTTAACTTCTCCAAGTACCCACAATTACTGATATGTTTTCAACATATTAGTAACTCATTTACTGAACGTTTTTGAAGGCAATTTTTTAAGACCGAAGCATAATCCAGAGAGACTTTGTCTGGAAAAAAAAAGATAGAATCCTTACATAGGTGTGTACAATTGTATCTTTTGCGATTAATGATTCAGTTTGCCTTCGCGATATAATTGTAAAATGTTTTCAAAAACCTTCATTCTTATTATCCAACATTACTTCTGGATCTTCCTCGCTTCAATCACGTTTGATATTCCTTGACCATTCTCCATCACACTGCAAAAAGAATAACTGCTTCATTTTTCATATTCGAAGAACGTGCTCCAGATGGAGATCGACATTTTAATTGTTGCTCTTTCTGCATATGTATTTTCTTTGCTTTTTGTCTTCCCTTCATATTCCATTTCTTGGTAAGACTTTCGCCATTGTGGTTTTCATCCTTAAATAAAAGAAAATGACGGATTTTACTAATTGAGATTATGATAAGCAAAATACAGCGCCGTCTAGAATGCGTTTCCATGGAGAACTTATTGTTTACCCGAAGCAAATGACTTGACACTGCCATATACACCAAATTTGTTTATCTGATCATAAGACATTAAAAACCCAATCCAGACCAAATATATGGTAAAATAGGAGCTTGATAGAACAGAATGAAGAATGTCTGCAATGGATATAAATTTAGTAAATGTCAAAAGTGTGCTATGTGGGCGGTTTAGACGGTCAATATTGTGTTTATCAAATACTTGCAATTAGAGTGGTATTTCAGATTTATAGTGGTTAATCAGAATCCCATGCGTATTGCGTTTTTGTACAATTGTTGATTCAGTAAATTTTAAAAATCAGTCGTTTGATGTACCGGCAGAACAAGCTGAAAATTATTGTATTTTGTGTGGAAAGAAGGAGGATCTGTAATTTCTTTTTAAAAAAATAACACTGCTTAAGGATCTCCATTAACTTCCCTTCTACTAATGGGGTAGTTCAACAAGGCCCTTGTTATGGTTGTTGTTAATCATTTCCTTTATTTATTGGTATTCTTTAGTGTGGACTTATCGTGGTAGTTCATTTTCTGGTCGATTGTTTGACTAGAATCGTTTTGTTGGCTCTTTTTTGTCTGTTACACAAGATGGTAAAGACATTTTTGAATGAGCAGCACACTTTATGATAGAGATTTAAACTAAACAGCACTTAAAACAAATTGTAGTTTTGTAAATGTGATCCCAGAATGTCACATGCATGAGGTGTACGTGAAAATTTTAAACACGTGTGAATAACAGGTATATGTTATCCAATTCTGGCAAAACAAGAACATGAACACAAAGTAACCAACAGTTATTTTGTCACATTTATGCATTAACCTATGTCAATAGCAATCAGAAAAAATGTAGCAATCAGAATAAATGTAGCAATCAGAAGAAATGTAGCAATTAGAATAAAGGCTTTGGTGTAATGAACCAGACATTCTTGACTGCATATTGTACATAACATAGGTACACAAGATAAACAATTCACATTATTTTCAATAACTGTAGCACGCACAGTCCAACAATTTAATGATCATCGTTTACCGTAGTTTCGTTCTTTTTGCTTTGTGTCCTGACCAGAAAGTCTGTACCTTTAATGCATCCAGTTCCTATCCTCCCTTCCGCTGAATCATTTGAATTCAATAAAAAAAATTCTGAACGTATTTATGATTACGCGAGTCGCATAATATACACGTGTTTATAGTATTCGTTGAAACAGTCACCGTTATGAAAGCATTGTTGTAACGAACAATCTACATTATGCTTCCATTGCCTTTACCAGTCAGATCAGGAAATGTAAGTTAATATAGTTTAAAATCGCCAGATATAGGGAAAATCCATTATAGAGATTCGCTGTAGTGTAATCTCTGCAACATTGGCATGGTACTTAAATATGTCTCCATTTGTTGTCCTGTCCTGCCTCGTACAACATAGTAGGGCACTTAAATATGTATCAATTTCTGGTCCTGTTCTGTCTAAAGCTAGTGCCATAAATCTTGCTAAAACGATGCTTATCTAACGGGGGAAATGGCAGATAAATAAGAACGATATTCATTTCAAGGATATGCCATTTAAGCAATGGCCAGATAACTTTACCTGGCTGTACCTTACAGTCACAGACCTATTTCTGATGGGGATAATAATTAGAAGGGAATTCTTCACGATACCATCATGCATCCTATAATTCCGTGTCAATTTTGTTTTACACTTTTGAGCCTTATTTTGACTGTATTCAGGCGTTGATGATGACTTCTGAAAGGATAAAATCATATTTTTAGCTTAAAATTAGACGTTTAGCTAATTTTTTTAGGAACTAATTTGGAATTGCATATCCAGATCTTATCCACCTGGACCTTTGTAGCCACTAATATTATACATTTTGTGTATGACTTTTTTCGCATGCAAGTTGATTCTCTCTCTGTCTGTGTCTCTCTGTCTCTGTCTCTGTCTCTCCCTCTCTCTCTCTCTCTCTCTCTCTCTCTCTATATATATATATATATATATATATATATATATATATATATATATATATATATATATATATATATAGTCTGTGTCTGTGTGCGTGTATTTTGAAACTGACTAAAAATCCCTGTCGGTCCACAGGTCGCAGGCGATATCAGATCCAAAGGGTCCGACATTTAATTATGCAAGAAGACAAAATGTAGCCAGTGACCTAATGGTAAATGCAGGCAGACATGATAATCAGCTCTTAGTAAGGTTATTTATACAATGAAAAATATAAAATAGAGAAGATGGAAAACACAAACACGAAATATATTAAGACTACATATCAAATATATTCAATTCTATTCAATTCAGCATAAGATCACCACTGTTTACTAACCAGGACGATGATGTGTAGTGTCCAGCCAAGCCAGACCCACATATAACTCATCTTGAAGCAAGGAATCAGAATATGTTGCTGCCTTTCATGATCAGTCTGGGTTATAGCCAGAATAAAAATCAGGATCCTCGTCCACTGACTTGTCATCAATGACATGACCAAAAAAGATAATGATTTTCTGGTATCCAACATACGGCTGGTAACGAACTTGCTTCTGCAGAAATATGAGCTCTAGCAGTGGACTCCTGGAACTGGGTCAAATTCATTCACATTAGCAGAATGCACCTATACAGTTAGCATCATTGTCGTTGTCTTAGCGTGCACCCTGTTTCTGTATTCCAATAAAATTATGTAACCCAACTATTTTTAGAATCATTTTCGTTTGATGGTGTCTTATTCCTGTTGAATAGTTCTTTTTTCCTAGCTGTGCTTCCTTTTAAGCTCCTTATGGTTTCGAGGCATCAAATACCTCCACATGTTACCATTGGGGATCGGAAGTAGCATGTGTCATCAGACATCGCATAGACACAGAAGAGTTGTAATCGGAGTTTTACGCGTCTATTGAATATATATTACAGACTTGGTTTTTTGTTTTGGTTTGCTTTTTGTTTTTGTGCTAGTTTTTGTGGGGATTGTTTTTTTTTTTTTAAATCTTCTCTTCTCATCTCGATTCTAGTATTTCTTTTAATATCATAAAACATACAAATTTTAAATTAAATTTACTAGAAAAGTCCAACAGGCCAGATGGACTCGTTTCTAATTCTTTGCTCGAGTTCACCATAAAACTGATGACTGACTGGTTGAAGTGGGAAAGAAAATAGGTCTCCTTACACGTTTTCGACCTTTAGCAAGATCTTCATCGGAGGAGAAAAAAGGACATTCATAGGCACACACAGCATGCGTGACAAGAGTAAAACTGTAAAACTTAATATATTGACACCGACAAACTTCTGATATAACTAGATTTCAAAATGGCGACATGACCAAGTAATCTGGCGCACAGACCCAGTGTCCCACAACAGTCAGTGACGTCTGCTTGCCAAGCAAACAAGTGCAAAAACGGTTTGAAAAGATCCGAGTCAATGCATTTAATTTAGAAGTAATTAGTAGACCAAACACCGTTGACAATGATTTGCAAGCGCATTATGCGATGGCAGATCTGAGTTATAAATTAGTATTGCCGGTATATTACGCGAATATTTTATGTTCAATTTGGTATCGGTAATCTTTAATTGGGGCTGTGAAACCACTGTGGAACCATAACTGTCAGTTCACGACGCAGTAAATACGTTAGAAAAAGCCCATAGCTGTTTCTACGGTAGCTGGGGTAATGAGGCCATGGCATAAAAATTATTTATAAAGAGAATATTCGAGTCACCATCTAATAAGTGACGCGAATATTCTCTATAAATAGTAGAAAAGGGAAGGCATCATTTCAAGGGGTCTACGTTCCTGATGATATCTATAGTTTAATGCATTTTTCTGAGTTTGTGTTAACAATATATAAGTAAGCGGCAAATGCTACAGCTTCCTGGTTGAAAACGAATGGCATAACCTTATCTATGTACACACAACATAATAGGCTTGTAAGCAACGCTTACGTTTAGTAAGACAAAATTCTGTGCAAATCAACCGTAAATATTAGAAGGGATGAAAAAGGTGAACAATGTAAGAAATATAATCTGTGTGCAAAAGGAAACACTCCAGTGGCAGTGAGACCAAGTTTCTGCAAACTCTTTGGTGACATACTAGACTGGTATTATTGTAATTTCTATTGTGTCCTCCGCATTTTTTATGCATATAAACCATATCCAAAAATCACACAGTATCATCAGCATAAATAGTTGGAAGACATAATGACGCCATTTTCGTTCAAGAAAAATTGAGAAACGTTGTCACTATGAAACCTTCAGTCGTGAGATCGATATATATTTTGGCAATAGTTGATGACAAGACTTTTTATTTAAAAAGACAAAAAGACTTGCTTCAAATAGAACTCTTTTTTCTCATAAGGGAACAAGAATATGATCGGTGTTTAACTGGGCTGTACTATTTTAACAGCGCCAGTCTAAAATTTAATGTTTTGAGGTGTTGAATCAATTGCCATTTTAATGCTCATTTCCATTCTCCACAGACAATCCTGGTGGGTGACAGTGGAGTGGGAAAAACTTCGTTGCTGGTGCAGTTTGATCAGGGAAAGTTTCAAGCGGGGTCCTTTGCAGCAACTGTTGGCATAGGGTTTACGGTAAGAAATCGTATGCGGTCTCCATTATCACTGATACAGGACTCACGGTAAGTAATTTTGACTGACGGTCAGTTAGGACGATGCGGATCTTGCAGAACAAGCAGGAACCAGTTCGTTGCAATGTAGTCATGCGGACGTGCAGAACAAACGAGAAGATATCGAACCATGGTGAAAAAATGGGTGCAAGATCCATTCTACCAATGATTAATAATAATGTATACATTGAAGAGGGTACGAAGTATTTTTTATTTGCATTTCATTATGAATTGTTAATGGCTTTCGTGTTAATAATTATGTAGTAATATTTTTTTGTAAATATTGTACTTCATTTCACATATATTGTTCTTCATTTTTACTGAACGAACACAGCTGCAGATTATTAACTTTTCGAAAAATAAGAGGATTCTTTGTGGACAGGTTGCGATTTTGTGGCGTAAAAGGCAAGATGAGACTGTTCGAGAAATTTACTCTATTGTTTCTAATTAAATTTTCACTGTTCCTCCAAAACAACAACACCAGTGGGAAGTAACAAAAATGAACTCCGATGACAACTGTGTTGGATTTATAATATATGTACTTCTACAATAATCTGGTGCACAGAGCCACCTAAAGATAGCTGTTTAAGACGGGTGATTGCTTAATAGAGGTCGTCTGTAAGGCAGGTTGGAATGCAATCACACAACAAGGGCCCAAACCTAAAATATAGTCAGAATTAATTATGAAGGTAAGAGTTCTGGAACATCCAGCCAATTTTGAATTTACAGTAAGTTCCACATATTAGAAAGTTGAGCAGCATCTAAACTGATTTATGACGGCAATGATTCAATGAGCCAGAAACGTTCAACTTCATAACTACATAAATGACTCTAAGTTCTAAACTAAATGATCCAGACATGTATCATATGCTGCACATTTGCAACGAGAAAAACAGATCGATTAGCATTTAAATATCCTTTTATCTTAAAAAATTCGATTTAACAGTGATCTGTTTTCTTTTTTATTTTGTTTCACTCACCAAGGCATCTTTTGCCTCTTGTCTTGTTAGTTTGACTCTTTGAGCTTTTCCTATTGTGCCGAATGTGTTAATCGTCGACAATGCTGTGATCGAATAAATCGATTTCGATATGTTGTCCCTTAGCTAGAATTCATCTTCGAGATTTTTTCCATTCATTTAGCTTGCTAATGCTTCACCCAAACATTACATCCATGCTTGTCGAATAAAGCCTGCTAACCCATCGAGGGATATATTTTAATGGTGTATAAGGTGCGTATGTGGCGCATTCTGCACACTCAGTTCCAACAGTTTCTTCACAATTTGCAATAAGTCGGCATCATGCCAGTAGCTTACACTCTAACTCTTTACTAAACTCAAACGAGTATTGTGAAGGTTTTCTTTACAAGAGAAAAACATCAAATAAAGTCCCGCAAATCATTTCCCTCGATCTCATTATATCCTTCTTTCTAGATTTTGTTTTTCATACACCCACCACCTGCAGTTTCATTGGTTGCTTCAATTTGTCATTTATTCCTTTCTTTGTTGATGGATGTTTTTGTTCTCGGTTGCAAGTTGTCCTTCCGGATAAACTAATATGTTTAACGTTATTTATTTGGTGGGGGAAGGTTTACCTAAATGTGAATATGTGAATTGTAATCCAAGTCCCCTCGTGATTTTTAATATGTGTTCTTTGGCAAACAAACATTTTTATAATCTCTGTGTGTATTACTGTCACTCTATAGTTCGGAGAAGGCATTACAAATTATTGATAATCTGTAACTTTTCGCGATGTCATTTATATTTTCCACTGAAGGTATTTCATTTCAACACAAATCCTTGACAAAAGAAATATTTGTATCTTGTGGCATTTTTGTATTTTTGTTTGTTTGTTTTGAAATTTTATCTATGTTACAATGAATCAGTTTTTAAAAGCCTAGTGCGTTGTCAACCAAAAGTCATATATCGTCATGAACTGATAAATCCCAACTATTTTTTTATTTGGATTGTATACGGCTAATGATAGTAAGACCTGAGTGGGTTGGTTCCCAGCTAATTATCCTCATGACTAGATACTCTGCTCATGTATATTCTTAGATTCATTTTCGTCACGCATTATTTTATTCCCTTGCATACCTTTTCTCCAAGTGATTAGTGTTCCAACTCGGTCGTCTTAAACTAAGTAATGAAAAAGAGCGAAAACATCAGATTTTGTAAAAGTCAACAAATAATTTATTTTCTAGAATACAAACTGAAACTTTAGAACAACTTTCAGTATTGTGAATTAAATCCCGAATAGTCCTAAAATTTGTTTCACTTGTCCAAAGAGAGAGAACATTATGCCGAATGAATTCCAGTGGTGTTTTGAATGAATTTTAATATGCATATTTCAATATGCATATAGAGGTTACATAATGAATGATTTTAGATTGGACTTGCTTTATTCTCCACATTAACTGAAGTAATGAGCTCAGCCAAAGTGATAACGTTTCATGCATCCATTTCTAAACTCATTACATATATCGCATAACATTAGAGTTTCTTCATGTACACAAGTCATAAGGTCACCACAAGTTATAAGATCGAAGTGTGTTATGACATCTTTAACGTATTGTTCATGTCCGAGCTAAACTGTGATGAAAGAAACATTTTTATCGGTAGTGTAACTGTTTCATTAAACGTTTAAAACAATCTATGTATGCATTCGTATGCGCAAATATCTTTCTATTAACGCTAAAGTATCGGTTGTTAAATGTGATTAACTTCACATTGTGAACATAGTTTAGTTTTAATTTCAATGTTTAATTTAAGATACACTAGTTCTGCCATTTTACCTCGTGCATCGTAAAATACTTAAATGAATGAAGTATCTCTGGAAACCATTGATTTAGAAAACCTGTGTACTGATTTGAGGTTTAAACAGATGGAGTGTGTTTGGGGCTGTTGCTGCTGCTTCTTTCGTTATTTTCTTCTTTATTTGTCGTGTTTTCTAATAAGTCCCTTGTGCGCTTAACCAAAGCAAATTCAAAATCGCAGTAAAGTAAATGACAATGGTGGTGCTCAACAGTTTTGTATTTTGCATAGGGTTAGATTTTACAAGAAAAAGAATTTCCACAGTTTTCCTCACTGATTATATTTGCTATTTAAAAGAAACCTTGTATTTCTTAGGTATTTTTAAAAGAACCTTAAATTACTTCTGTTTTGTTGAATGATTGCTATGTGTAATATAAGTCGTAGAGTATACAGCTTGGCCTTTTTCCAGATGTGCATTTATAAAAACAAAAAATGCTAGCTCAGCATTATCAGTTTCACTTCCCGGACTTTAGAGGTAATTGTAACAGAAAAGAGCTGATAACTTTATTTTACATTTTATATATTTGGTAATTCATTCATTGCATCTTATGAATCTGTTATTGTCTAGTCTGGCAAAACTCGTTTTCCCTATTTTAATAACTGCATAAGATAGTGTACTTTAGACTAATTCAGGATGATTTGGTGAGCATATGGGAGCAGTCATTTTGGTTAGCAGTGTGCTTAGATCATGTACTATTGCCTCAAATACAGTATCCAAAGAAACTGCAGCCACAGTACATGAAAGTAACATAGAGGTATGCCAACATTCTCCCCATTGTGTATGTTGCAAATTCACACAACTTCACCTTACACCTGTCACTCTCTCAGAAGTTCAGAATATCTGTAGAGCGCCCCAAATTAAACCTTTACCTGCTGTTCATTATTCGTGAAATTTACGACTGAACCCTTTTCAGGCATAATGTCTATAGTGTACCTATATTGCAACAATATTTTGTGCTCTTATAATTAGCCCAGTAGGGGCCCAGAGTGGCCGAGAGGTCTAAAACGCTCTCCGTTACGGATCACTGCCATCTCACCTCAGTCTGCGGGGGTTCGAGTCTCGGATTCAGCCAATGTGGGTATGTGAGAAAGCTTGCCAGTAGCTTCTCGTGGGTCGGTGGTTCTTTCCGGGGTTTTTCCGGGTTCTTCCTCCACCATACAACAACAACAACAACAACAACAACAACAATTAGCCCAGTAAGTAAAACAAGTCTGGAACTAATGTATATGGCATGCATATAACAGCTCAAACTAACAAATGCATAGACAATGCCACCACTGCCCAGATTAGTAAATTCAGTTAAAATACATACATTTCCAATACAGCAAGAAAACCTCAAAAATAAGATAATAAATGGTTATAAAATTAAAAGATCAAAGATAGGTACAATGATCGATATTCAGATAAAACAAATGAGGAACTAAGCAAAACTGATATAAACTGAAAGATGTAGATAGCGAATTTAAAGCCTTCCAAACACGAGTAAAGCTGATCACGAAAGAAACCAATTAAAGTCTACTTTAATTTAATATCATCAACGAAACAATTACAACTCAAATGATGCAAACGAATGCTGAATAAAAAAAATGGATACAGCGGAATGAACAAACGAAACATCAAATACAGAAGTGAATGGTAATTAAACACGCCCGTCAAATGAAACAAATACAGTACAAACGACACAATCAAACGCTAAGTGAAGTAAAAGACATCTAAATCAAACACTCTAAATTCAAGCATGTTAAACAAACAGAAAAGAAAACAATGAAAGAAACAAAATAATTTACAGAAAACGCAAATATGCACATTATCTGTTCACGAACACAACCGTCAAATGAACCAAAAGTCAAATAACACAATTTATCAAAATAACAGAGGATGTTACTGTACCGTTTTGACGAGACTATCCCTAAGTAAAAGTGATTATAGACGAACATGGTGGTTGTTGACATAGATAGCATGCAAACCACTATCACGCGGATTTAAGAAGCAGCATTTGTTTTGGAAAACTAGCGCGAATGCGGTCTACAGGCTACATCTGCAATTATATAGAAATGTAAAGAGTGTCTACAGTGGGTGTAGGAAGCCTATGGCCTGCGTGCCGATGGTGTCACGCCAGACACCTTGGAAAGGCAAGCGATACGAGTTGTAATTTTGTATGTTATGTTCTAAAACAATACTTAAATTAAGGCGATGAATCTAACTTGGCACGCAACACTCTACAAACTGAACTGACCTGACACAGCAATTATAAACGGTTGCCGATGCCTTGTCTACAGTATAGAATATACCAAAAGGTTGTATCTTTGCCGGTAAAGGCATATAACACACTTAGAAATTACGTCGATAATCACGAGTATGCAGGTGTAAACGGATCCTTCTGTCCGTTCAGTCTGCCCAGCAACCTAGGCCTTCAGTCTGCCCAGCAACCCAGGCCTATTTTTTAGTTTTTGTCGGCAAGTTTAAATTGTGGCGATTTATGGCTTGGTATAATAAAAGGGATACAACCATGAATATATATATATATATATATATATATATATATATATATATATATATATATATTATATATATATATATATAAGAGCATATATATATATATATATATATATATAATATATATATATATATATATATATATATATATATATATATATATATATATATATATGCCAATTTGTGTCGTAGTTTGGAATCCTTATAATACTTGTCCCCTTAGGTAAATATACAATAAGAGACACGGTTTGCAACTTGATAAATTGCTTATCGACTCTTACAGACACACGTTTCGGATGCCCTTTTAATGTAAAGAAATTTTCTTTTTCAATATACTATCACACGTTTTAATGTTTTAAACCCGTGAGAAGGCAAGAATAAGAGAATAAAAAATAAGGCTCGAAAGTGGAAAACCTCCTGATCGAGGCAAAAGCAGAGGTATTTCCAGTCAGGAGGAAATATGGGATGTGAGGATATTGAGCCTGAAGGTCGATAGAGAGGCATGCCTTGAGGCAACCGCCTCTAGCAAGCGCTGTTGCACGGTTGGAGAAAGATTCTTCCATCGGAAGACCGAAGGAGGCTTCCGAAAATAGGATAGGCATTAGACCCTATGGTGACAAACAACAAAGACTTAAGTTCCAGTGCCTCCATCGTATTAACTTGAAGTCGAACTCAGATCCTGATCGAAATCGAACTTTGAGAGGCCGCGGTGTCGGTGGTGTTAGTTGGCGTGGGGGAGGGAGAGGCGGGATTCAAGATGCCAAGGATGGGAGTACAAAATGTAGCTGACCACAGAGACCGTAGTGTCCGGGACATACCTCTCCTTATGTTGTCCTGCGAACTCCTGGTCCTTTGCAAACCCTTGAGACAGATTCTTATCAATAGCCGAATGGGGGATGGCACCGTATATGGGGAGGAAGGTTCACTTTAAAATGGATGCTCTCACATCCCGTAGGGAGTAAAAGGGAACATAGGGAGGGGGTTATGCCGTTCCTAACACTTTTGCTGGTCGACCCGAACAGAATTAATCGGGAATTTGGGGGACATGATCCCTGTCCCAAATAATAAGGTACCTGAAGGTCGGTGCAATGTTTCCGGTTCTGGTGACCAGGCAATGGACGACGACCGGTCAGACGATTCCGTTCTGATGTAGGAACTTTCCTTAGTAATTATTGGTCATGATCACATCTCTACCGGAACAGGGCTGAAAGTTTTGATAGTGTCCCGCAGGGGCGGGAGTTGAGGCGGGGGGACGAAACTAACGCTCAACCCGAGCATTTACATGATGGCATCCAATAAAGAGAATGGCTATTATGCATGGGCCTATGACGTTAGGTAAAACCGGATCTCTCTTCTTTACTGTTCTAATTGTTCTGTAACTTTCCGTCTAATGGGAGGATAGAAGTTTCAAATTTGTACGAGGGTAATTCCGTCCTTGAAAAGCAGGGGCTTCCGCAGAATTATGTTGGGGGAGCGGGGAAACATGATTACGTTTTACGGATGTAGAAGAAAAGATGTTTATAAGTGAAATGGGGGGGGGCAAGTGCGCCCCTTGTACCTATGTGCGGGCACGCATGCTGAGAAGGTAAGCAAGGTAATTAGTGACAGGTATTGTATTACTGCTATTAAGATAGTATTGACCTTGACCTTTAAGGTATAACCATGATTCTGGTATATGATATATTCGTTGTAATGAGTAATAATATAGATGTGCTGCGGCTCATTATTTTACCTCGAGCAGCTTTCAAATTAAACAAACACAGAGACAGCCTAACTAAAATTATAACTACGACCTTGATTCTAAAGAAGGGACATAACTCTCTATAAAGGGTCCAATTTGCTATAAGCTGTCGATTACAATTTTCAAATGGAAAGTATTTTCTCTTCTAACGTTCTCTTGATTTCGTTGGTCTTATCATTATCTGGTTACAGATCATGTCTTCCTTTTCAAAGTTGTAGTTTGAAATTTCAAAGTCCATGAACAGAAACGAATGGTCCTGGAATCAGGGACTGTCACTAGAGAAAACTCTGTTCAAAGCAGTGCATGACAAACTTTAAGTGCTAATATATAAGTATACCCAGTTGTATGTACAAAAGGTTTAAGTGGAAAAAGGAAGTGGAAGAAAGAAAATGTAAGTACTGAGTTGTAACCTTGACCTTTAAGATGGGGTTTCATGTGATACGCAACACGATATGTTCTAGTTATGATACATACCTATATCAAGTGTCCTGCGCATATCTTGAATGGCTTTATGATTATAGAGTGGACATGACACGACAGTTTTATGGAAAAAAGAAACTGCAACGATCCGTGGCCTTAAAGATATGACTCCCAATGTATTACGCAACATATCTTCTAGCCATGATGTATAGGTATACCAAGTTTTAAATATTTATCTAACTGCTTCAGGGCTGTAGCGTAGTATACGACGTTTAACCCATTTGTCTAACGGCTTTAGGGTTGTAGCGTAGTATAACAAGTTTTACCCATTTATCTAACGGCTTTAGAGCTGTAGCATAGCCACCTACGGCGAGAAAGTAAAGAAACTGACCTGATACCGTTACCTTAAAAATAAGACCACCATTGTAGCATGCGGCGTACGTTATGTCGGGATAAGATTCAAGACTTTAGAACAATATAGTAGACAGGAGAGTGTTATGGACGGATAGATCAACGGACAGAAGGAATCACCACTACCATATCTCCGATAGTCGAAAAAGGGGGGGGTGGAGAGACAACAAATGTGTACCAAGAGATGGCCAATGGTACATTATCATTTTTGTCGGGCTGCGAAAGAGGGCAATGTGCCAAGAGGAAGGGTGAATGTTTGGAAGTGCAGGGCACTTTATATATAATGTTTATATTTCAAGGCACTAATTATGTTCTCTGTGTAATAAATAAAACTATTTATAAAATACAGTTTTTTCCAAATAATGAGCAATGAATATTTTTATTTAAAAAAGCAATATTAGAAGAAACTCAACACCGCATTACGTAGTGGAAGCAGGAAATAAGAATTACAAGTATCTCCAAAGCTTTCCACTAACTTGCGTACGAAGTAATCCATTTTAGTCAAACGTCCATTAATAAAGAGCTACTCAAGGTCGCCTGTCCACGGGAAGATTGCTAATTCTCCAAATAGTCAGAAGGTTAGTATATCATGACCCCGACTGAATATTGCCCTGTCAGCTTTATGGTATCGATATTATGTTCTTTATAGCTGCACTTTACTGACCTGCTTCGGTGAAAGTTGGCGAGAATCGGCGGAGATACTTAAAATAATTCTTCCGACTATAAGTTATCAACAATTTTCTGTGAAAAATAATTACATATATGGAATAAGGGTTATTATTGGTACGGTTATAAAATGCATCCATAGTGCTCCTTTACTGACAAAGAAATACAAACAATACCGTAACGTTTTCTTTGACATCATACATAGTGGTCTACCCTTTTATTCCCTAACAATTATTTTATTTCCATTTGAAAAACATGTAATTCCTATGAGAAATCAAATCGAAGTAATATGTGGCTATATTTGTATTCGTTTCTCTCCAATTCACCATAGAAACATTGCATTCATCCATTTATCACGGTCACGATTTCAATTTCTATTTATAGCTTTTTGTTATTTAATGTATTCTCATGCTTGGGTGTTCAAACGATCACCTCCGCTCCCCCAACGACCCTTTACTCATAAATCACAATTATCCTGCGTTCGTTATTTCCCACTGTATCATTCATTTGAGAAATGTGCATAAATCAAGACGCATAGTTAAAGAAGCTAAACTGTCTTAATTACGTCAATATTCATAATCACGACGTAACTGAAAGTAAATTATATATTGATATTCTCACATACTATATCTGCTGGAGCTTATGCCATTAAATGTTATTGCAGTCGACACACAAACATCTGATACACGGAGTACATAAATGTTTATAATTAAAAATAAATACTGACTACCGGCAAACGCATTAAATTGCAGTTAACAACTGTTGCAGCGGTTGACCGAATTTAAATAGCGATAACCTCTTTTCTATTGCGAGTAATTGGTATTTTGTCAGTTGACAATTCTTCGATAATATATATAGTACATACATACACACACAAGCACACGCGCGCACGCACACACACAAAAACGTACATACATACATACAGACAGACAGACAGACAGACAGACAGACTGACAGACTAGACTAGACTAGACTAGTGGAAGAGGAGAAATTCCGTTGCAAAAGGAACGAACTTATTTATCAGGGTAAAAAAAGAACACACGTCTGCACTATCACGAGCAATTTCTAATACCTAATTAGGCTCTTTATACAATAAAACGCGCGACCAACTTACAACCGACATGTCCTTGCATAACACCGAGAAAAGCAATATATTATTATTTAATTAAACAAAATCTGTGCAAAGTCTTGTCATAAAAGGGCCCTAATCTTATTGTGCAACAACGCACGAAAATGTAATTCCCTTTGGTTCATATATAGTAATTTTTTTCCACATATTGTAACTTCTGTTTCCCTTTATCCATACTGGCCTTGTTCCCCGTTGTTCCTACTTTGATTAGAATCTCGTTGTCTTATTACTTTTGTCACTGTTTACTGCACAAAAGATATTTGTAAATCAACGTGCTTCATGATATGCAGACGAAGATTTCGATTTTTGTATTCTCCCTTTAGTGTTACATGTATATTTGACGTAAGAGTCACCCGCTTATCAAAGTACTTATTACTCAAGAAAAGCATTCGTATTAGAATCTAAATCTCATCTATAATTATTCAGTTTTGTCATGAATCAGGAAAGACACAGTCTGCTACTTCTATCTGTATACATGTTTAATAATTGTTGCTATAAATGATCTCAAGACGTTTCAGTGCGAAAATGAAATATAATATCAAGTATACTCCAAAGCACACAAAGTAAATATTCATCGTTTATCAATAGATTCCACGTGTACACATATTATTTTTGGTACCGTTCTTTCCACCAGGTAAATGATTATATATTGACCCTCACATAATACTGCAAACATTTCCGATGTATCTAAAATATATTTGCATGGTCACACATAATTAGATACTAAACTTTGTAAATTTGTTAGTTAATGCAATATTCAGGATTCTTTTTCTAATTCGTGATGTTATTAGGTGCTGTGTTACAGGATCATCCAGCACACACACACACACACACACACACACACACACACACACACACACACACACACATACAGTCCGTTATAAAAGTAGCGAATTTATTTACCAGAGTAAAAAAGAACACTTCACATCTACACTGTTACGAGCAATTTCTGATACCGAACTACACAGTCGAGAAATTCAGAATTTAGAACGCATCAGATTTTGATAAAGAAAACAATTTAAACTAAACAAAACATTTTCTGTTAATAGCCGATGCATATGCACAAGATTTACTACTCTGATCATAGATACAGACTTCAAATTGAATATTTAAAAGCATTCCACGTGCGATTGACTAATTTATCAGTTTTACATGTTGCCTATTCTACAAGTGAAATAAAATATCGTTGCCGCGTATAGGGCTTAAAAATAATATGTCTACATTTCGGGGATGATGTTATCTTGCACAAATAGCATTATGTGGTTATCCTGCACATATATCAGATATGAAGTTATATTGTACATATATCAGATATGAAGTTATCTTGCACATATGTCAGGTATGACGTTATTTTGTACATATATCAGGTATGACGTTATATTGCAAATATATCTGATGTGAAGTTATATTACACATATATCAGATACAAAGTTATCTCGCGGATATATCAAATATGACGTTATATTGCACATATATCATGTATGAAGTTATATTCCACATGTATCAGGTAGGACGTTACCTTACACAGACATCAGATATGAAGTTGTCTTGCCTATATATCAGGTATGTAGTTATCTTGCACACATATCAGGTATGAAGTTATCTTGCACTCGTCGTCTGTATGAAGTTATCTTGCACATATTACAGTTATGTGATTGACCCTGTATTCGTAACAAGTATGAGATTATCCTGTATACATAGCTAATAAGAAAGTATCATGCACACGTAGCAAGTGTGAGACCATCAAGGACAAATAACTAATAGGTGTTTATTGTGTATTGTGTTTATTATCTGTCAGAATTGGATGCTTTGAACTTATATTTTGCTTCAGAAATGTGCTGGGTATATTTACCGAACTTTTGGGCAAATATTTTGGCATCATGGAGTTTATTAGCTAATTTGTTAAATTACTCAAGTTTGGAATTTTTTACAGCGATTATAATTCCGTTTCTAATATCCATGAATTTGGCCCATTGTAAAGAAAGATTTGGATTTTCTTTAGCCAAACAGTGGAATATTTCCGTTGACGATTTTGTAATATTATTGTGCATCCAGGGAGGACCTCTCGAACGAACTGTTCATTTATTAGGAATGGACTGCCACTAAGATATTACCAGAGACAATTCAGACCTTTTCTTCTATCGAAAAATTAGAAAAATCCCAACTAGCTTCATATACAAGACTCTGTACATTTCATAATTAGCTACTTTATAGTCCTATGCTTTTCGTGTTATGCAATACTAAAGCATTTATGAAGTTTCTGGAACAATAAACGGGGTATAGATCACTACAAAAAAAGCTCTAAGACCCTTTGCGTAACAATTTAGTGTATCACTCATAAGAATTAATCAATCAATATGGAGCCAAGATTAGTAATTCTTGTGGGTTTATGGATTAATTGATGTAAATTAATGTTTTTATAATATTTCTGCATGTACTGGATACAATACGGTCTGCGATGAAGTCCATAATATTATTATAATTGGAGAATGCTACCTGTGACATTGGGAATTCAACCGAAGTCCTATCATCGAATCATGAGTGTACATGAAAAGTTCCAATTTAATGTTTTTATGCGTTAATACTTAGTTCAGTCAAAAATGCCATTATCATACGGTACTATTACATTGTTCTTTTCAATTAACGGAATTCTTGTTTTGAAATAAATAGCTTCACCCAGGGTCGGCCTTAGGCCGATTGGACCGATTTGGCCCAACTGGGCCCCGTGCTCACAGGGACCAGCGCGTTAGTAATTTTTTAATATATATATATATATATATATATATATATATATATAACACTCTATATATATATATATATATATATATATATATATATATATATATATATATATATATATATATAAAAAATGACTAAAGCTTGATGGAGAACAATTTTAAGGACAATACCATATAAAACTTGTTTAAACGTTTATTTCCAAATGCCGTGCTCACTGGGATCTCTCAAAAATGATCCAAATCGGGCCCCGCCTTTGTTAAGGCAGCTCCTGGCGTCACCAACCCCATTTCTAATTGTATACAGACGAATTGGTGGCTGAAAATTCTGTATCAGATGTTTTATGTTGAAATAGGCTAATCTAACCACGTCTTACTGACTGCATTGAACTTGTTCAGTTCTTTGCTCGTGTGGTCAATCTTACGGTCGAAAAAGATAAGCCTCGTTGCTAGACGGGCCCAAGCAACGGATCCGGATTGGTTTCAATATCATTAGCAAGTCAGAGCAACAAGTGGATAGCACGTGACAGTTTCTTTAATTATCTTATTTGTACACGTGTACAATCGCGTTGTAGTGGTGATAACAAAACTCCGATAAAATAAAAAAATAAAAAACACCTTGCTACTTGTGCGCATGTATAGTAGGAATCATCATTGATAAAAGTGATGTTGGCAAAATACAAATTGTTCGCATCTAATCATTTTTGCTTATAGGTCCGGTAGTCTTTGGCTGGAAACACCAAACCAGAACACTGGCTGGTGACATCCAACCAGAACACTATGTATTACTCTAGGTCAATGTTCATGGTTTAAGTGACAGAACTCAAAATCATGGCTGGCTTGGTTGCGTGCCGATTTAGGATAAACAAGGAAACTTGGTAAGGTCATTTGCATGAAAAATCAAATGAGAATTACACACGCAAGTTCTCCGGCTAGTTTCCAAAATACCAGAATGTTCAATCCATTGAAAAGTATGCATGTGAAATATTTTACCCCGAATGGAACTAGCATTCTAATATATTTTCGAATACTGGAAAATAAAATGTAAACAAAATACAAAGATGTGGTAAGACACAAATAAAAACTAATGCGTTTTATTATTTTCGACTGATCACTGCATGGGAGTTTGTCTGATAAATTACACACACACACACACACACACACACACACACACACACACATATATATATATATATATATATATATATATATATATATATATATATATATATATATATAGCAGCAGAGAGGGTGAACCCTACAAAGTTGTAGAGACCTTATTTTACAAAAATAAAGGTTCCTACGAAGGCTGAAAACAAGGTTAATGACGCTAAACCGAACCTCCTAACTTTTATTATTACCGTATAGTTTGAAAAAACGGATAATAAATCTTTTGGGTTAGCTCATTTTTGTTATTTTATTTTTGACTTTTTTGTTTTTTATGTTATAGTGCGTTTAGTTTACTTGTCTGGTCACTCAATTGTTGTCGTTCACCCTCTCTGCTGCTATGAATTAACCAAAGATTTTATCCAGACCTATACGATATCTGGATCTTGGATCATGTAAATTTATTGTTATAAATCCAAACGGAACAGCTTGTGCTTGAGCAAAAAAGTTTTTGAACTTCATTATATCCATATCCCCTGAACACCAAGTATAATAAATATTCTGTAACGTATAATTATCTACTCCATTAAACATTACTAAAATATTGCAGTTGTCTCTTATCACTTTAGGTATTTGTGTATAACGCTGAGTGACGTATATAACATCTGTATTCTTGTGTCTACCTCTGGAAAATATTCTAGCTGGATTTGATTGTCTGTCCAGCATAAAGTCATCGTACACCACTAAATTATTAATAAATCCATCTAGGTCATCTACAGATGGGGCCTCATCAATATCGGTAATAAAGTCAACAACATCATTACCGTTTTCATTCAGCAATTTTGCATTTTCATTAAAATCTTTAAGTACTTCGTAACAGTGTTGATCATCTACAGATGGTGCCACTAAATATAATATATCCCACTTTAGCCATCTCATTATCAGATTAAGCAATAATTGCGTTTTACCAGATCCAGATGGACCTATTATAATCATTCTAATGGAATTCGGAAGCGCTGGATGGTGTTTTACTGGTTCTTGTTTTCGTGTCGCTGAAAAGTCAATTATATCCATATAATAAATAATATGAGTTTATATTGTGTTCGATGCAGAGTACCTACCAATACCGTTGATTGACAACGATAACAACAAAAAATAAAAGACGTGCAATTACGGGTAAATGTGCAAAATGTGGTACAAAAAAATATAAATTTATTTCTGCGTCGCAAATAGTGCGTGGTGGTGATATAGCCGCATCGTTAGGGAAATTGCCAGGAGTTCCGTGGGCCAAATACCCCGGTGAGAAAAACCTTCCTGGATATAATTACTGTGGTCCTGGAACTCGACTTGATATCCGACTTGATGATCAAGATCAACCAAGACCCGGAGAGTATCCAGTAAATAAGATTGATCAAGCATGTCATGTTCATGATGTTGCTTATAAAAGTAAAGATTTGCAGCAGCGGCATCTCGCAGATGTGAAACTGATTCATGCGCTAAATGCTATACCTAATAAATCTCTCAGAGAAAAACTCGCTAGTTTTCTAGTAAAATCTGCCATGAAAAGTAAAATAATGCTCGGGGCTGGTAATTAATTATATAACTATTATAATGAAATCCATTTATTATTCCCCGAGAGGATATTGGAGAGGTAAAGCAGCAATCAGTAAACTTGCTGAAGCAGCAAAAGTTTCACGTAATGTTGCTGCATCATGGTTAGCACGACAGGCAATATGGCAAAATCTATCTACCACCACCTAAAAAAATTCATTACGCACATTTTGATGTCAGCATCCCCAATGAAGTTCATCAAGCAGATATTTTGTTTTTACCACACGATACTGTTAAAACACGTGGACGAAAATCACGCACGTACAAATACGCATTGACTGTTGTTGACGTTGCAAGTAGATATAAAGAAGCGGAACCATTATCAACAAAGACAGTATCTGAAGTTGCATCTGCGTTTGAACGAATTTATCAACGTGGTGGTCTACGATGGCCACAGTTATTACAAGTTGACCCTGGCAAAGAATTTCTTGGTGCAGTATTATCTTTGATGAAGCGACATAACGTTAAAATCAGACGAGGACATATTGAAATTCATCGTGATCAAGCAATTGTTGAACGATTTAATCGAACGCTTGCTGAGCGGTTATTTGGATATCAATACGCAAGGAAATATCTACTGACTTTAAGTCGGGTGAGCGATCTCGTGAATGGGTTGCAAGGTTACCAAGTGTGATATCTGCATTAAATAATGAAATTACTCGTGCAACTTCCATGAAACCTTCTAATGCAATAACAAAAAAATATATACCCCGTAG
>JAECUM010038584.1:0-39471 GCA_016617855.1 Megalonaias nervosa
ATATATATTGTTACGTATATGTAATTAAATTGCTTGTGTGTTAGTTTTAACATTCTTTTTTATTTTATTTTGTTTCATTACATTTTATTGTAATGATTATTGCAGGGATTCAAAATTCTTTTTCGGTAATTCTGTTTATCTAAGACGTAAAACGTATTACATTAGTAATATTTTTAGTTTACCTTGGTCCGCGGTAGTGTAAGCGCTACGCGAATACGATTGGCTGTTTTCAAGGTCCTTTTCGACCTATGTGTTAATCTGGATAAACAATGTGTTATTTTTAAATTTATTTTAGAGTGATAGTCTAGTTCTTAAATAGAGCTACGTGCAAATTGGCAAATATCTTGTTACGTATTTCAAGTGTTATTAGATCACGTAGTCTGTCTCGCGAGAACGGGATGATAATTCGGGTGAATATATAACCCTTTCTGAGCGCTCGTCAGTCAGTTGTATTCCTGATATCTAGAAGGCTGGATAGGTTACCAGATTGTTTTGAAATTCATTGGTGTTTGGAATTTAAATAATTTATTCTCTAGAAAACCAAACGAGTGTACTGTTTTATAAATTGTGGGAGAAAGAAATTCAGTGGAAATTTATTTTGGAATTATTCGGAAACATAAACTGTGATTCAATTGAGGAATTGTTATTTTGTACAAGGACCACATCTGACGTCATCGCCTTCCATTTTGGTACGTCGTCGAGATTCGAACCTGAATTCTAATAGAACTATTTAGTGATAGGACTTGTATTTTTCATTCTTAGGATTAAATTTTGGATTATATTCACAAACCGTAAGTCCTATTTTCCAATTTTTACATTGTTTTCTAGGGAAATAAATTATTTTGTTAAAATATACAAAGTTTGTTGACTTCACTCTTTTCTTCTGTTACATATGTACCAGCCTACACGTAACAACACGTAACAATATATATATATATATATATATATATATATATATATATATATATATATATATATATATATATATATATATATATATATATGGTATATATATATATATATATATATATATATTTATATATGCAATAAACTGACAACAAACAGTGCAAAACTAGTATCTAACTAGCCTGAGAGCTTTCGACTCTTAATGAGTCTTTTTCAAAGGCAAAAACAGAGACAAGATAAACAAATAAAACACAAAAACCGTTCTGTTCGCAAAACTTTACATGGCTGTTTCTACAGGAATTAAACCTTTAAATGTATTATGTTTCAGCTAGTTTATTTTAACTTGTTGCGGATGCTTGAAAATATTTTTAAGGTTTAATTCGAACACTGTAAATGAAACGCACAATAATCATTGCGACAATTTTTTCCACACTGGTTAGCTTACCCCATCATCAGTCACTTGCGAGTGTTATATGTTTGGTTGATCATTATACTATTAGTAAAAGTCTAATTAGATGAAAGCCTGATTAGAGAAACACTATTATGTATTATACTATTATGTATTATTAAAGAAAAGTAATCATATAGCATTGGACGATGGGACGAAGCTAGATTACTGCAACAGAAATATCAAGATCTCACCGGGAACAAAATCATATTACCAAAATCAAAAATAGATTTAAATCTCATCAAAAATAACATCACATCACTAGAAGCAACACAAGATGAGTTTACAAGGTTATCTGCGATTGAGCCAGAGCACATCGCCAATTCAGATTTTGACAGTTTACCGGGTGACACAAAAAAAATATTATCTGAGTTACAACTGTATGATTTTATCCAACAAGCAAAGAACGAATTAATCAACGATGGTGCATCTCATGTTTTTTTCAACATTTAAGTTTGACGGCGATGGAATATTTATTGATTCCACAATGGACGACAAACGAGCATCTGCTATTCTTAATAATCTTGCTGATGACAGCAAGTATATGTTCAGAATAAAATTTATTCCTGAAAATGTTAGTGAAGATTGGCCGACTTGGATTATTCGAGATAAACTAGACCCTGTTAAGGAATCACGGCGACATAATGTCGTCATAATAAATAAAATTTCTAACTGTAGCTCGCATAGATGACATAGATGAGTTATAAAAATCGTTAATGTTTCTGACAATTGTAAAAACAATAACAAAAGAAGTATTATATAACTCGAGCAAATACAGAACGAGCGGTGCTCCAATAACCGCTATAGACCATAACTGTCATGCGTGGACAGAAGCAGTAACAAAATTTCCAAGGGAGAGAAAAATACGATTTTATGACGATGATATCTACAAAGAAATCTACAACATAAGTAAACGTGACCCTGTATCGGTCTGGCTATTTCACGGAGATGACTGAGTCTGGTGAATCAACATTTGATCAGTTTCTTCTGCCGTCTGGGGTTCTTTATAGGAAGGAATCACTCTAACAAAATATGAAACAAGTTTTGGTAAAATATAACACAGACAACGATGATTTACTCGTTAACTATTTTACAATGTCCTCTGTTAAGGCTCACATAACCCAACAAAAAAATAAATGTCGTCCAACTTCAAAAGAATTTCTCGATGATGTATCACAATGTTGCGTTGAGTTTGGCTATGACGGTCTTTCGAACACAAAATATAATTCCTCGGACATGATTTTTCTGTTGACAATATCGCTGCTTATCTGGCGGTTTTTTTTTTTTTTTTAGGACTTGATGAGTGTCATCGTTATTTTGAACGATTCGGGCACCCAACACATGAAATGACACGAGTTGCAATAAATGGACCACTACCAAATATCGATCTTACTGGATTTGCCGAGATTGAATCATTCGAGTTTTCAGCTAGTATTGATTCTGTGATACCAATTTGGTTTGGTAGACACTTTAATAAACCGGATACCAGGGTCAATCTCAACGATTGTTGCGCAAAAAATAAGCGTAGTTGGGCTCCAATAGTGCCATTACGATATATTTTCGACGCTAAGATCCTCACAGCGTAACCTCTGCGATAATTTCGTACAAACAACAAAAAACAAGTTTGGTTACCACAAGACGACAAAAATACCTGCAGAAATATAATCGGTAAGTTTACTCAGGATTAATAGTCTGATAATACTCGTCGTTGCACAAGATCAATCATGGATCCAGCCCAATTAGACTTTGTTGTCAATGACAGTGGAATGAGGTGTGTTGGAGTCACGGAAAAAAATGCAGTCATGCAAGATGGAAAAAAGTGGGTACAATAGTTACCTACTACGAGGGCAATTTCCTTAATTTACTCATTTGAGATCATCAATGCTCGCCTACTCATCAATAAACCTATTATCGATGACCATCAGATTTCCCAATAACGCTGTTAGAGTCGCCACAGATTCTTTTTATATTAGTTGTTGTAGCATGGACCTTGTAAAACCATTTATCGAAGAAGACACCAGCTGTGTCGATCTCGGAGAGACTTGGGGCTGTGCTGCCAACTGGGGTTCAAGGCGAATAAAACGCGAACAAATACGTAAATATTCTGAATCCGCAGACGTTATAACACCAGATATTTATTATCGCAAGGATAATTTATGACAGATTTCATCATCAACGTCAGTAAACCATCCAATCACGAGATCTAGCATGGTCTATCTTAATGGTCCAGGTGGTTTTGATAAAACAACACGTGCGATAGAATTATTTAAAACTCCGACATAATTGTGTTGACGCTAACTCACCAGCTTGCCAGTGAGATGAGACATCGTGGTGTCAGCTGTTACGTGTAGGCTCATACAAAATTAACAAAAGAAAAGAGTGAAGCCAACAAGCTTTGTAAGTTTTAACAAAATAATTTATTTCCCTATAAAACAAGATAAAAATATGAAATAGGACTTACGGTTTGTGAATATAATCCAAAATTTAATCCTAGAATTGAAAAATATAAGTCCTATCACTAAACAGTTCTAATTGAATCCAGGTTCGAATCTCTATGAAGTTCCAATATGGAAGGCGATGACGTCAGATGAGGTCGTTGTACTGATGGCAACAGTTCCTCGTTGAATCACAATTTATAATGTTCCCGTTTAGAATTCCAGAATAAATTTCCACTGAATATCTTTGTCCCAGAATTTTCATAAAAAAGAAGTATTTGTGTAGTTTTTGTAGAGAATAAATTATTAAATTCCAAAAAATAGATGAACTTCAGAACAAACTAGCATCAACAATAAAACACCTCGAGCTCTAACGGTGTAAAAACTACGACTGGATAGATCTACTAGCAAATGGCTGTTTTATGCCGCGATTTTAGATCACATGGTGGCTCACGTGACGGACTACGTGATCACTAATTTGAACAGTGCAGTAAAAAATGACAATTATCACGTAGGCAAGGATAGCCCTATCTAACAATCAGATTCCAACACTGGAAATAAATTAAAAAAGAAAGGCTGTTTACAACTCAGCTAACACGTGGGCCGAATATGACCTTGGTAATAGCCAATCGTTTTCACTTGATGTTTACAAAAACTATGAACCAAGATAAGCTAGTGCTTAAGTCATACTTTTGCGTTCTGATCAAGTCAACAGAAGACTGAATGTTTTTCAAAAATATCAAATCCCGTGAAATTAATCATTACAATAAAATGTAATGAAACAAAAATAAAATAAAAAAAGAATTTCAAAACTAATACACTAATAATTAAATTACATATACGTAACACAGCGCATGCACGTATCATAATTTCTTTAGATGACGAGGTGATTAATGGACCCCCGAACGAATGGGTGAGGAATATATCCCTAGAATAATTATCTGGGATTAGACTTGTACAGTATCCAAAGATGTTATAGAAATGTTTTTGTTTTTTTAATTGGTTATTAACAAAATCTACTGCAATTATCATGTGTGGAGATCATGGACAACCTCCACCGTTTACATGTGAATCACCACACGAATGGTTAAGTAACTACGTTGGCTACTACGAAGAAGTTTTGAAAGACCATCGATCACAGGATGAACAACTACGACAACTGAAATCATTAATCAGGCTACAACCAGATAAAATTCAATGTGAAATCATGGGTACCGTATTTCCAGAGACTCCAATGTCAAATCTCTGGAACTTATGGCGCCCTGCTGATCTGATCTTAACGTGTTGTTGTTGCATCAACGTCATTACTGCACGAAAAAATTCTTTGCCAGAATCAACCTGTAGCAATTGTGGCCAGCGCAGAGGACCTCGAGCATAAATTCGTTCCAACGCTGCTGCGACCTCAGTTGCTGTTTCTGGGCGATAAGGTTCAGCCTCTTTGTATCTAGTTGCAACGTCTATGACAGTCAACGCGTATTTATATGTGTGCCATTTATACACGTCATATGGTAAAAACAAGATATCTGCCTGATGACCTTCATTAGGTGTGCTGACATCAAACCGTCCATGTTGAATTTTTCTGGGACTTAGAAGATAAATTTGCAATATGGACTGTCGTGACAACCAATCTGCAACCATAGCTCGTGTGACATCTGCTGCATCGGCGAGTTTTGTAATTGCTTCTGTACCTCTTCAGTATCCGAATGGACTATAATAAGCCGACTCCATTATGTAATTGTTGGTGTTAATTACAAGCTCCTAACACTATTTTGCCTTTCATCACAGATCTTATCAACCAATTCGCGAGTGATTCCCGTATGTGTTTATTCTTTAACGAATTCAGCGTTTGAATTGACTTGACATCCGCGATATGTCGTTGTTGTAGATCTGGATTTTTATACGCGACATCATGAACATGGCACGCTTGATTAATTGCATTAACCGGAAATTCGCCTGGTTCTGGTTGATATTTTCCGTCAAGTCCAATGTCAAGCCAGTACCAGGACCATAATAATTATATCCTGGAAGATGTTTTTATCCCCAGGATACTTAGCCCATGGCGTTCCAAGTGCTTTCCGGAGTGCCTTAGCAATATTTTCAACAGGAATACTCACAAACTTTGTATTTTTGTGTGCCGCATTTTTCACATTTATCTGTAAATGCCGGCGTGTTATTTCTCAACGTCATTGATTCCAGAAATTTTGTACCAGTGACCGTTTTGCATCAAGACAATATAAACTCATGATTGTAAATAATAGTATATCCGTACAATATGAACGTGATTGACTTTTCAGCGACATGTGAGCAAGCACCGGTCAAGCATCATCCAGTGTTGCCAAATTCCATTCGAGCTATTATAGTTGGTCCATCTGGGTCGGGTAAAATTCAACCTGAAAATGAAGTGGCTCAAATGGGACAAACGTTATTTAGTAGCGCCATCAAAGGATCACCAAAGATGCTATAATGTTCTCAAGGAATTTAATGAATCTTCAGCGGCCGAGGACGATGTTATTGAATTTATCACAGACATCGATGAAGCGCCGTCCGTCGAGGATCCCAACGGTGATATCAACAATCTAGAGGTTTACGATGATGTCATGCTTGAAAAAAAGCAAATCCAGCCAGAATATTTTCACAAGGCAGACATAAAAACACAGAGGTTATTTACATCACCCAGCGTTATACTCAGAATTCCCAAAGTGATCAGAGATAGCTGTAACTTTTTGTTATTTTTAACGGGGTTGATACAGATAAACTGCGAAATATTCATGAGACATGGTGTCCCGGCGACATGAACATAGATAAGTTTAAAGATTTCTTCGCACATGCTCAGAAAACCCCGCATTGATTCATCACGATAAGTTTACACGATCCAGCAACACGTTATCGAGTTGGTCTAGATAAAATCTTTTATTAAAGAAATGCATTTACTGTATAATGAATCAAGAAAACATCACCGACATTATCTCCACGATCGAACAATTGTAGCAAGATGGTCTCGCGATTCAACTCTACGTTGAAAAAAAATCAACGATGACTTTGAGATGATACAGCAGCAACATGAAGAGGACAGATATACACTAGCAGCAGAGTACAGATTTTTGAAATTAGCCAGCGTGAAATGGAATTTTCGTTGGCGGATTTACACGAACAACATGTTATAGCTAAATTTGTTCTGTTGGCAAGTGCCATTGAGAAAATACGACCAGATTTCTCTCGACAGTATGAAACTCGAACAGCTGTAAGTGCACGTGCGAGACAACTAAAGCGACTTGTGTTGGAGTCTATTAAGATTTCCGCAGCAGAATGAGAAGAATAGCCCCAACAACAAAAAATCAACGACAAAAAAGAAAACGACAACAAAATTTATGATTTTCTTGTTATTTTATTTTTGGTGGGGTGTAATTGACAGAGAGGCCTAGGGTCTGTCACGCACATTCAATCAAACAGACAATTCTTTACCTTGTGTGTCCAATAAATTTCCGTCTTGGTTAGCGAAAACGTATTCGTGACAACGATGGATTATGATATCGTAAATAAACAGGATTGACGGGCACCGACACAATCAAATGATCCGGTGAGACATCCGGAGAAAAGCTGTAAAGAACATATCCCTGCTAGGCCTGCCCTAATGCTCGCCCAGACACCGTATAGCTACCGTCGACTACGTCACAGATTAGATTAACAGAAATTGTCGATGTGATATTGACAATACCCGGCGACACATGACGACCATCACCTATTGGATCGTTATTATGTCGAAGAATATCTGTAGTTCCCCCTAACTTCTCCCATGCCGCAATAACCTTCGGAAGATATTCGTCAATTATGCCTTCGAGTTCCTGCTTCATTTTATCGATATCCAAACCTGGTAGTTTGAACGTGCATATTTGTTCCTTGGTAATCTTAAAATAATCGGGAAATAACTTTTTTGTATTTGCCCCTGGGTAAGAAATATCTATGAGTCTTGCCAATTACTGTTTCTAGCACAGAATTTTGAAAATATTCTGCATCAAATTTCATCAATCTCATATGTGATACTTTATCAAGGATTTCATGTTTAAGATTATCATTCGGATATTCAATTATATATCTTTCAAAAAGTCCTCTCCGACTGATCTGTGCATTTTTATGTTCTGCGTTATTTCACCAATAAATGATTTACTAGAAAACTCCATTTTGTAGTTTTTCTCTAACTTTGATTCCGTATATTTTACATCGACATACTGCCATTCTGGGCATCTTTGACCTCTTCTAATATAGTCTGCCTCATCTTCCCCTATGTTACTCTTTTCCAGAACTTTCCGAATATTGTCTGTATCTAATGAAGTTATCACCATATTACCGTACTGATTAAATTTTTAAAAACTTTCTTCTGCCCAAATACGCCACTGATAGTGTTCTCTAAACTTTGGAATTGTTACTCCACTATATTAGCTAAAGAAAAAATCAAGTTGTTGTGGTCGTGGTGGTCTAGCATAAATCGGCGCTTCTAATGGCCATCCTAGCACGGTTCTGATTGACGACTTGTATATGTCAACGGCGTCATCCCCCGTCGATATATCTACGGCGGCACTCAACGTTGACTTGTGTACCTTGATAGCGATCTTTGATTCTTTTCCTGTTATTGGTTTAATTCTACGTTGAAGCTCATCATTGGTTTGTTCGATTTGATATAATCCTGTTGCTATGGTAACGACCTCCCAGATTGGGGCTTACCCACCAGTTGCATCTGCTGCTGTTTTTTGCAAGAATACCAGCGAATTATTAACGTCCAGTCTACCAAATGATTTTTCTCTGATATTTGGCCAAGAATAATAAAGTCGTAATTGTGCCAGCGTGATTTCAAGTGTCCGACCATTGGGAGCTCTTATCGGAGTTGGAAGAGCAATATCGAATTATGGCTGTGTTGACATTGCTGATATAATTGTGGTAGTCGGCGGTGTTGTGTTAGCGATGATCTGCTCTAGTCGTGTGGTTATTTCTGCGGTCATTATTATCTAAACGGCGGATTTTAAATGTGGCGTTGGAAACGTTGGTGCTGGTATGTTTGCGTTGCTGTGATACCGATAATAAATATCCCTAATTGCGGAAAATTCATCGTCCGATATTGCACCGTCGTTTAACCCCGCTGACAGTATCGATGAAATATTTATGGAAGCATACGTCGCAGCGTAAGTTATTTCCGTGTGCTCGTGGAATTTTTTACTGGTACATGTGGATATTTTTTCGCGATAATATTGAGGATACCAGCAACACCGACAACAACGGCAACACCGATTCCAACCACGGGCGGAATCACGTGCGTCTCTGATAATGTGCCGATTAACGTCGTTGTTCAAGCGACCAGTGAGGAAACCGCGTATACAATATTGCCGATGACGATGTAACATCTGCGATATTTTTTTTTTGTTTTATCGTGTGCTTGTCGATGATTTCTTCTAGCGATGCCTTACACGCACATGCTTAATTATACCGAAAGGATTGTGTGGGATTCATTATGTGTTATACTAAGTTACCAATTGAGGAGTTTTCGCGACAAATTCCAGACACCACCAATATGTTATTATGGTTGTGGTTTCACCTACTGCATTCAGTACGAATATTTCCCTGTCATTTTGATTTAACACGACTGAGACGGTTCCGGAAAATCTATCGGTGGAATAACGCCATGGATATCTCGCAATTATCTCAAATTTAGCGTCACCAAACACGGAGAACTTATACAACCCGGTGACCTCAGCGGCATATTCGAAAGCTTTGTAATTTATATATCCATGTTTCCGATCCAGACGCTACTGTACATACCATGTCGGAGTCGTGTGAATTACACCATCGGCGATCTTTTTGATTTATTCGTGTTCAATGTCTATCGAATTGATTCTTGAGCTTATGTTGGTGAGCTCATTATTAATAATTTCGGTTGTTGTTTTAACGTTGACTAGATCAACAAGTTGTGTTTTAATTTCAGCAAGCTTAATGCTGATGATCGTTAGATTTCCAAAGAAATTTTCTAGGGTTCTATTTGTGTTTCTACGAAAATTTACAAACGCGTTTACATAATTAGTATATTCAGCTCTGAACACGGTCAATCCATCATTGATTATCATGAACAAGGTCATCGTCGGGATGTTGCCGTTGTCCACTTATTTCTTCGTTGCAGCGTCATCGTTTGATTCTGGTTCTCTCAAGTAAGTAATGCTATTTCGGCTCATGCGGAGATTGCCAGTCATTACATCGCCGGTTTTAGCAACGTACTTACTGATCTCAGTTCTGATTGTGGTGTTGTTGTTGTCCAGGTAATTTTTGTTGCCACGTCATCGTCTGAATTTGGTTTTCTCGCATTGATAATTGTATTTCTGCTCATGTTTTGATCGCTATACATTATGTCACCAATTCTTCTAATACGTCCAGCAATCTTCCCCGCGATTGTTAGAAGTGATTCCCTCGATTATTTAATCTTACCGGTTTTAGTAAACACCACTAAGTTATATTCGGACGCACCTGGAACTCGCAGAATAATATCTGTCAACGGGATATTGCACGTCTTTAACCGTTCTTGCTGACCCTGAAAAACAACCTCATTTTGGTCAACATCGGCGAGATGCAAAAGATCAGCAAGTTCGTCTAATGTTGCGTATTTGGATAAATCAATGTCGCCCTGGGGCTTTCCGCTAGCAGATCTTCCGTAAATATCTACCATTATAAACCATTAACCTGTTTAAAACGACGTGCGGTAAACTCATGCAAGACTTTATGAGGCGGCAGACCACCGTCAGTGGTCCATGATGACCTTGACACGGTGTTAAGTACCGCAAGCACTTCTGGACCGCATATTGGTGGATCCGCTGTTGTCTATGTCTGTAATGTTGAATGCCAGATCGGAGTGCTTCGCACTCCGCTGCTGATATATTCTAAAAATTCTCTCGGTGGTACCAATCCATACGAATCAAAATAAACAACTCCACGTGGATCAACCGTGTATGCAACCCAATGAGTGCTTTGACCAGAACGTCCATCAAGAGTTATGATACTTATTTCAACATGATTTGGTTTTTCCGGTAATTAATCACGCATGAAAACACATCTGAAGCTTTTAATGTTTAATCGCCGAGCAGCACCAAGTAAATCAAAATTGGACATGGGAGGTTTTAGCGAACCCCCACCCCCACCCCCGGCAGTCTTAGACCTTGACCATATCGCATTCCTGGTAATCTTAGACCGCGTCCTTTTTTTCAGGTGTTCACGCCATTTCCTGTTGCTTTTTTCAGTGCCATACCGGCAGCTGTTCCAACGGCACCAAGTGCATCTGCGTTTGCAACAGCTGGAGCAGCTGATGAAATTAACGCTGGTAACGCCGCTAGAAACGGAAATATACCGCCGGTTTTTGTTGTGTCACTGATCGCATTCGCAGAAAGATCTAGTCTCATACCAGTTCTTGATTTCTTGGCATCACTGTAGTGTTTGAGCTGACGTTCAGTGAACGAAAATTGATTTGGACCCTGCAACGCCGTTGATTTCAGATTTATTTTTGCCCCAGAATTCTTCGTTGATGCCGATTGAAGTTTTTTAATCTGACCAGGTGTCAGAGTAATATTGACATGATGATATGACATTATCACATCATGAATGTTCTAATTAACATGACATAGTTTCTACGGGCGTATCAATGACTTTCATTCGTTCACCAACGGCTTCAAACATCATGGTTTTATCTGACAATATAACAGCGATTGCTCTGTAATTATCAATAGCACCTGGTGTTACGCGAGCCCGAAAATGTATATCAACGACTGATTGCCTGAGCAAATCTAGGTGTTCGAGCGAGAAATAATATATCGGATATAACGACGTAAAATCTCGATGAGACATCTGCAAACCAGAATCAACATTCTGATCACGACCCATGAATGACATGAACCGATGATATACACGTGCAACTTAATTATTCTCAAAATTCAACAACACTTCTTCAGATGGTTTTTGATGACCATTTATTCTCAGAGAGACTTCAGAAACTCCAAGCGGGTTAAATACCATTGGATTTCGCACCTGTGTGTCTACTCTGACGTTAACCTGAAACCCTATGAATATATATCGTGGCGCTAAAACTCCCTGATGTGATGCTATCTGCCATGTAAATAACACAGCAACTGTACTCTGGAAACTGTCTGTGGTCATTGTCAACCATGATTACATTGACTTGCCGCCGTTGTCCATCAAAGAGAGCAGCTGTTGTTCTTCAGCGAGTGACGGTGTCATTGTTGACATCCACAACGAAAGTTTCGTCAGTATTACTTTACAAGCATCACCAACATGGCACCAGATTGCATCGTCGTCGGTGGCTTTCTGACAAGCACAATTGTGTGTTTAGCACCGAAAATAACGTTTCGGACATTTCTGCAGAATCCAAAGATGTGAGATAGTGGAATTACACATGAAAATTCTCTGTTATTACCCTTCCCTTTAACATTGATCGCCATGCTGAATATCCCAGGCTGAATTCTGGATTGACGCTATGTAGCGTCGCAAAAGCAGCGGCAGGTCGTTGTATCGTTCCAGCTGCTGAAACTTCGGAACTAGACTCTATTAATTGGGCCATGAGATGCTGTCTGTCGTCAGGGTTGTCAACAATGTCCTTAGTGAACATAATCGATGGACCAGCAGACCGTGAATAATCATCGGAATATCTTACCAGACCTAATATTGTCGTGGCAACATCAACATTTTCCAGACACGATTCAATGTTTTTACTGTCGATGATATATGTGCCACTATTAAATAATGCCATAACACCATTATCAATAAAAACCAACTCGAACTTCAGCTGCATACGCTGTATTATCTGTCTTCAAAAGTCTTCCTTTGATCTCAATGAATGCTTCGGCGCGCAGAAAATATCTGCTTGTATCCTGCACTTGTAGCTCGAATCGTCCACGTGCATCAGGTACACATGCATCATAAGAATAATACTGATAATCACTCACTGATTCATCTTTGAGGACTGGTGCGTCCATGTCAAATGATGCATCAAATGCACATTTGAACATTTTATTTATAAGTCGTTGTTGTCTGAAACGACGTTCTAACATCAATATCGCCAACGATGACGGGCCAGACCACTACCCGCTATTAGGTTTGCGGTTAGGTTTATTTCTATCTCAGCTGCGGCTTGTTTTGTCACTCCAGCTAATTCTTTCAACAGCTCATTTGGTGCAGCTTGATTTATTATTTTGCTGACGTTTGCTGGCATCACGTCGGTACTGGGCAGTTTTACTTTCTGTGGTTGGACCGCTTCCGGTCTGCATACTAATCGTGCGAGTTTGTCTTTGATCGCAGAAAATTTTTGCAAGCAAGATTACTAACAGTGCCAATAGCCTTATCACGAACAACTTCGATGGATTTCATAAATAATTGTTTTACAATCGGAATAGCTTTTGGGGCTATCCTTCTGAATAAATCTTGAACAACATCGCCCAGTCTATCTCCGTAGATCATTTTATAAGCCAGTAATCGTGAATTTATCACCCTGACGCTTTCAGGTCTGCTTTGGGCACTGTGTATAATCATGTTATTTTGTTATCGCCGATCTAATTGATCACTCGTTGTAGTAATCATTGGTAATTTCATCGATCAGCGCCCGATAGACGCCATTGTCCATGACGCGACCGGTAAATAAACGCTGACAAATAGCAGCTGTTTCATTGATAATTTCGTGGGAATCGTTGCCGGCTCATCTTCCACCGATTAGAATTTCTAGTCGATCAACATCAGCGAGGACATTATTGGGACATAGTTTCTCTTGAATAACCGGCGATTCAGCTATCATATTACCACCGCGTTTCCCAAGACGTCTATTGCGAGTAGCAAGGCCACTTCCGGTTGCTCCTTCAGGTGGTTCATCATATCGATCTGGTTCTGGTTCTGGTTCTGGTTCTGGTTCTGGTTCTGTTTCTGGAGAGCTCTGCCGCCGGCGCCCTTTACGCTGATTTTTCTGTTCTGTCGTTGTTTTAGGCTTAGTTTTTAATCTTTCTTCTCCTGCTTTTTCAAGTCGACGCATCAGATTTTTTGCTCTGTTTCCCTTGTCAATTCTACTCTTGCAGCACGTTCTTCTGTTACTTTTGAAAGAGATCAAAATCATTGTCGTCCTTTTTGATTTGCTGAATATTAGAACCGACGCGATATACATCTCTGACGCAATCGGCGGCTTTAAACTATGAATATATTCAGGCTGTACGAACAGTTCTCTACGGTCAAATCCAAATGCAGCAATGTAAAGTATTTGGTTTGGATCCCTGATAGCGTCAATACCTTTTTTAGCAAATTTATCTATTATCTTGGTTTTAGCTTTTTGTGGTGGTGGATGAAAATGGCGAGCAATATCAGCAGGTAATGTCTCAAGAGTTATTTGTGTTGCCTCAGTTGCAGCAACAATTTTTCGGGTTGGTTCTACAGTTGGTATAAACAACTGCTCTGTACCATTTATAATTCCACATGAGGATCATGGCATTGTTGCAGGTGTTGCTTGACAGAATCACTGACTGGAAGATACTTCTTAATCGCATCTAGTCGTTTTCGAGCTAATTTAGTTATATGAGATTCCATGGATCAGCAGAGGAGGTGAACAGACTATTTTGTTCGATACCTTATTTATGAAAATATAAGCCTTCCTACGAAAAGGAAATCTTAAGGTCAATAACGTTAAACCACAACCTCTAACTAGTTAGCTAATTTTGTTACTTTTCTCTGACGCGCGTTTTTATTTTTAGGAATGTTTCGTTTACGCGCTGGTCACTCAACGCTGGTCGTTCACCTCCTCTGCTGCTGTAATTAACCAAAGATTTTATCCAGACCTATACGATATCTAGATCTTGGGTCATGTAAATTTATCGTTATAAATCCGAACGGAATAGCTTGTGCTTTTGAAAAGAAGTTTCTAAACTTAATCATGTCCATGTCCCCTGAACACCAAGTATAATAAATATTTTGTAAAGTATAATTATCTACTCCATTAAACACAATTAAGATATTGCAATTATCTCCGATCACTTTTGGAATTTGTGTGTATTTCTGAGTTAAATAAATCACGTCTGTATTTTTGTGACGGCCTTGCGAAAATATCCGAGCTGGATTTGATTGTTTGTCCAGCATTACATCATCGTATACTACAAGATTATTGATACATCCATCAAGATCATCTATAGATGGAGCTTCATCGATATCGGTAATAAAATCAATAACATCATTATCTTTATCAGGACACGTCAGCGACTTTGCATTTTCATTAAAATCTTTAAGTACTTCGCAACATCGTTGATCATCTACAGATGGTGCTACTAAATATAATTTATCCCACTTGAGCCATCGCATTATCAGATTAAGTAATAATTGCGTTTTACCAGACCCAGATGGGCCAAGTATAATTGCTCTGATAGAATTTGGTAGCGCCGGAAGATGCTTGACTGGCTCTTGTTTTCGTGTCGCTGAGAAGTCAATTATATCCATATAATAATAATATGGATTTATATTGTGTTCGATGTAGAGCACCCACTCATACCAGGGGATTAACGACAATAATAACAAAAAATAACAGGCGTGCATTTACAGGCAAGTGTGTGAAATGTGGTACAAAAAAATACAAATTCATTTCATTAAAGACAGGTAGAGATATCGCTGCTTCGTTAGGCAAATTACCAGGAGCTCCATGGGCAAATTATCCTGGTGAAAAACATTTACCCGGATATAATTATTGTGGTCCTGGAACTCGTCTCGATATCCGACTCGATAACCAAGACCAACCAAAACCTGGAGAGTATCCAATAAACGCAATTGATCAAGCGCGTCACATTCATGATGTCGCGTATAAAAGTAAAGATTTACAACAACGACATCTCGCCGATATAAAATTAATTCATGCCATAAATAATGTAAAAGATAAATCACTTCGAGAAAAATTAGCTGCTTTTCTGATAAAAGCTGGTATGAAAGGTAAAATAATGTTAGGGGCTGGTAATTAATCAACTGATTATTATCATAATAATGGAATCTGTTTATTATAGTCCAAGAGGATATTGGAGAGGTAAAGCAGCGATTAGTAAACTTGCTGAAGCAGCAAAAGTCTCACGTGATGTTGCTGCAGCGTGGTTAGCACGACAGGCAATATGGCAAATCTATCTACGTCCACCTAAAAAAATTCAGTATGCACAGTTTGATGTCAGTACCCCTAATGAAGTTCATCAAGCAGATATTTTGTTTTTACCACACGATACCATTAAAATTGGCAAACGTCAATACACATACAGATATGCGTTAACTGTCGTTGACGTTGCGAGTAGATATAAAGAAGCAGAACCACTATCAACTAAAACAGCAACCGAAGTTGCATCTGTGTTTGAACGAAATTATCAACGTGGTGGTCTACGATGGCCACAACTGCTACAGGTTGATCCTGGCAAAGAATTTCTTGGTGCAGTATCATCGTTGATGAAGCGACATAACGTTAAAATCAGACGAGGACACACTGAAATTCATCGTGATCAGGCAATCGTTGAACGATTTAATCGAACACTTGCTGAGCGGTTATTTGGATACCAATATGCAAAGGAAATATCCGCTGACTTTAAGTCCATGGAGAGATCTCGTGAATGGGTTGCAAGGTTACCAAGTGTGATAGCTGCGTTAAACAACGAAATGACTCGTGCAACTTTTATGAAACCTTCTAATGCGATCACAAAAAATATATACCAATACAACGTAAATCTTCCTCTCAACCAGTACTAGGTAATGTTACCGTAAGATATTTATATGAACCTGGTGAACTTGAAGGAGGTAGAAAAAGAGCAACTGATCCTATCTGGAGTGTGACCACACATAAAATTTCTAGCGTGGTAAGGTCCACAGGTAGACCTGTAATCTACAGATTAGATTCAACTGCTCCTCAGTGTGGATCTGTACGCGAACAATTACAAATAATTCCTACGGGTACACAATTACCACCGAGTTCACTTTTATAAACTTGCACAGCGTCCAGCGCCTCTACGTCGATTACATTCAAGACAGGTCAGCATCACATTTTCGCGTGTGTGACCAAGACTACTATTAATTCTATCAACGGTAAATTGTCTTGGATTATTATTTGAATACTGCCACAGCATATTACAGTTCCAACTTGCACAAGGATTATTCTGTTGTTGTTTTAGTGTTATAATAAATTCAGCATCAATATTAAAATTGCGATTATTTTTTTTTTGTCACATTGCTTATAACTTGCTAATTTTTTATTGATATCGACAAAGTTGTTAGTGATTTCTTCGGTTATTACGCAATCCATGATAACCCTGTGCAGTTGAGATATTCTTCTGACTCGAGACTCTGCAAGATAAACTAAATTTGACCACTCAATACGATCATCGACAATCCAAATATTTGTATCAGTAATAGTTAATCCCTGTGACGAGTGAATCGTTATAGCGTATCCTAACGTCCACGGCGATTTATTCATACTCAACGCGCTCTTAACAACATCAACAACAACTAAAACAATATCATTTAACACAAGATTTTGTATTCCACCACCAGGAATCTCAACATCAACATTCTGTCGTCGAGTATCTGCTGGGCGATAACACAAAGGTACAGATGGATTTGAAAATTTTTCTTTATGTAACGTAAATAATTGTTGTTGAAGTGTATCGCGAACTATTTTTCTACTTGCAACTATCAAATCAGCAGGTCTCCATAAAGTCCAAAAATCATTCATAGAAGTTTCTGGAATTACTTTACGCATTATCTCACACTGTATTTTATCTGGCTGTAGTCTTATTAACTTTTTAAACTCTTTTAATGATTTATCAATAGCTCTATGGTCATCAGTTATTTTTTCGTAATAATCTACAAATGTTTTCAGCCACTCATGTGGAGACGATCCAATGAAAGGTGGTGGTTGACCATGATCGCCACACATTATCACAGCAGTATTCTTCAATAACAGCCAATCAAGAAAAATTTTTAATACCTCTAGCGACACCGTGCATATCTCGTCCCAGATAATAATTTTAGGAATGTATTTCTCACCCATCCGCGATGGAGTCCATGCGTCTCCGCACCATCTAAAGAAACTATGGTATGTACACGATTTTACTCCTCGTTCTTTTATTTCCCTGGCGAGTTTATGTGTCGGTGTTAAAACAATCATATCAGAACAATTATTAAATAATTCAATCGCTCGTGTTGTTTTACCTGAAACACCACACCCATTAAGATAAACGGTTTTATGTCTAGCCACAGGATCATATACAAATGGTGCCGATGACAATCCTGGTATTTGATTATTCTTGTAATATGTCTCCGGAATTTCAACGTCGGCAGATTCAGAATAACTAATTATATCTTCATGTTTTATTCTCCATTCGCCCCATGATGCATGATTGTTAATATGCAATTGTTTTAACAACGAATCCGCATATTTTTTATTTATATAAAATGAATCTGTCGCGACTCTGACTGCATAACGAGGAAATCTGTTTATCATCGATAATAAATTTATCGAAACGTACGCTAGCATCTAAGATCTTGAATGAGTAAACTGCGGTGACTCGCCATCAGGATAGCTCACAATTGTACCTAATTTAGTTCCGTCTGATAAATAAGCATTACTGCGACCTATAAATGTGTTTTTCTCCGTTGTATCAGCAATTATAAAATCGAGTTCAGCATCGTCCATGATTAATCTTGTACACATTCGTTTATGATCATATGATCCTCCTTGCGTAAATTTACCGATTATTTTTCTGCCGATATCTTTTGCAAATTTCTCATCACTTTCTCTCCTGCATTCACGTATATTATTAGTAATTTTAACAATATCATCTTCGTTAAGATTAGAAAAATCTCTTCTAGCATCATCAATATTAAATATATCCGGTTCTGGCAACCAAATTTGTTTCTGCACGCGGTATGATATAATTGCTTCACTCACGTTCAACGACATTAAAATTCTAGCATCAAGCATGTACTGAATTAGTATTATTGGAACCCAACATTTTTCTGAAAAATGTCTTCCAAACTACGCATAAACAATCGGATGGAGATCCCCGTAAAACTCGAACGACTCTATACAGGCGAATCCGGTTAAGTCAAAATCTGGTAAGGGTCCGTTTATCGCAGCTCTGGTCATCTCGTGTGTCGGATGTCCAAATCTCTTAAAGTATTCAGAACATTCTCCGTATCCAAGAAAACTTCCAGGATAACATGCTACCATATCAACTGAGATAACGTCATTATAATCGTATTTAGTATTCCACAATCCACCGTGTCCGTATTCCACATAACTGTGTTGGACATCTTCAAGAAATTCCAATCGTGTCGGTTTCCATGAATTTTTCTCCTGAGCAGCGTGAGCAGCAATTGATGGAACGGTAAAACAATTATTCAGTAATTGTCCAACCTTAATATCATCAGAGGTATATTTTAATGCAAGATTTTTCATTTCTTCGTGGAGAAATTCTGTACGATAAATATCACCATTAGACCGTACAAACTGATCATGATAATCATATTCCGAACTTTGAAACAGCCAAACAGATACAGGGTCAATTTTACTGATATTTATGACAAAATCAAATACATGACCATTATAAAATTTAACCGTTCTGTCTCGTGGAAATATTGTTCTGCCACAGTCCATGCATGTGTGTTATGATCAATAATATCTATCGAAGCTCCTCTTGATTCATATTTCGATTTGTACAAAATCTCTCCGGTTAACGTCTTCACTGTTATTGGGAATTTTAATTTCTTTCCCAGCTCAGCAACGTCGCTGATAGACGCTCCGGTATCTTTAACTGCTTCTGCCCACGTATTTATTTTTTTACGTCGTAAATCCGTTAAACCGTTTCCGCGTATCGCGTTTGTGAAGTGTTCTGTAACCCGTTCAGCTACACAATTTATTCTTGATAATTTCATAGGTTTGAGATCCCCAACGTTAGGTTTATTATTTAACGGATATATTGCGTACACATCCGCAGTCACAGGATATGTTCGTTCGTAATATGGTTTGTCAATACCAGTAAGTATTCCTTGTCTGGAATTTTTACTAAGATCAATATTATTTCCTGACTGCATGTGGACAGAATCACGTTTGTCACGAATAATCCAAGTGTCATCGTCTGTCTTTACAATAAATTTTATTAAAATAAAATATTTCTGAACAAGGTAGTCAATAATCTCTCTTCCTCGTTTGTTATTCGTTACATTAACAATATTTCCAATTCTGAATGTCGACCTCACATGAGCCGCACCATCGTCGCGAAATTCCTTTTTGGCTTCACGGATACGTTTTGTTATATCTTTATTTGTTAAAGCTAGATCTTGCATCGAAAAACTAAATTTATATTTCGGCAGTCTGTCAAGATCAAATCTAGCTCCCGCTGAGACAGCGGAGGGTTCAATTGCGGATAATTCCTGCATTATTATAATTAAGACAAATATGTATTTAAATTGAATTTTAATCTCTGGTATATGATTCAAACAAATAATCGATGTAATTGGCTTATGATCGGATATACTTCTCCTTGCAACAAAGCATGTGTAAATGAATTCTGCGGTTTTCATATGCAGTACGTTAGACACAGTAATCTAGGACCAAAACCGTGTGTGCGGTGTGGTGTTGGAGTCAGAGGAAAAACTCAACTGTGTGTGCAATGTGGTGGTAAAAAATACAGAGAGCTGAAACGATATTACGATAAAAAAAAATAAAACATCTTCAGGTGAATCTCCTATAAAAACCGCAGAAGATAATCTCGCTAGATTTTCAAAATAATGATTTAAACAAATAATATTAGTATATAAATGGAGCAAAATGAGTTTGTAACGCATCCAATTATTACAAATTATGAAGCATCTCGTGATGGTGTAATTAGGCACTGTAGATTAAAGAAACCAGTCGGTAGTGTTGATAAATTTGGTTATTTTAGATTTAATACCAGTGGAAATAAAAATTATTTCTCACATAGATTCATCTGCGAATGTTTTATGGGGTCATTAAAGATGGACTTGTAATAGATCACATCAGTGGTAATAAACTTGATAACTCGCTTGATAACTTGCGAATTGTTACACAAAGTCAAAATTGCAAGTCCGGAAATTCTGGCGGCGCACGATACGCAAGGGCTGTTAAATCTGTAAATACAGAGACTGGCCAAGAAATTATATTTAAATCAATTAATTCTGCTGGTAAATATTTTAACATAGTACCACCTTCAGTAAAATGCGTGGCAGATAATATCACAAAATCTGCTTTTTCAATAAGATTTGGACGAAAATCAAATTCGCGTATGTTCCTATGGCATCAGATGATTAAGCGAGACAACTCCGTCAGGCATAACTTAGTAAATCTTGCAGTTGTCGTACTTGTTGTACTAATGACAGCAATATATTGTGATTTTTGGTCAAAATGGAACCCACATTGCTTTGAGTAAGTATCGATATATCTTTCCTTATTATATGTGTTATTTCGTCCATAAATAAATATATCGTTCATAAAAATGATATGTAATTGTGTGTACACTAGTCAGCAGCAAAATCCATTTGTCTTCAAAATACAAGCATAACACAACAATAGAGATTTATACAGTTTGAATGTCCCATAGGACACTAATGTTTCCAAGAAGCCCATTGAATGTAGCTAATTTGTGTTACTATTACACAGAAGCACATTTACTAAGAACAAACTAATCCGATAACCTGAGTCACATATTGTCTGTGTTAGATTATATCGGCTAATATATCTCAACAGTGAATTGTATACATGAGGTTATTTTTGGAAATGAGTATGGCATGCGTGTTCACATAACTATCGATTATTTTAGTATCCTTAGCAACGTCTAATTAATACAGACTTTTAACTCGGCAGAAATGTGGGTTTTGTGTATGTAGTTTCTCCAATTATTTGAAAACTGAAAATAAATTCACATTTTACAATAAACTGTGATTTTATTAAGAAATCCACACTACATTTTACAATAATTGTGATTTTATTAAGAAATCCACAATACATTTTACAATAATTGTAATTTTATTCTGTATACTTGCGCGCTAGCTATATAATAATGTTTTCATTATGTATATATTGAAGTCCGGTGGCCGACTGTTAACGCGCTGGATTCTCGTACTCAAGGTCCGTGGTTCGATTCTCGTGACCGGCATACTGTCGGGCGAAAGGCGATATTATGCCAAAATCCTCTTCTTTAGTGTGGCTTCAGTCAGCCCTTCTGCGTTTCAATAGAAAATTTGTACACTCTCCCACCATGTCACTTGGTGGGTGCAATTTTGCACTCCCTTGGATGATTATGGGGGGAGTGTGCAAATTTGTATTGAACGTAGAGAAGGCCCGTAGTATTGTCTTTAAGATAAGTTTATATGTAACTGTGCTGTCCTAGAGTTAAAGTTCTTAGAATTAAGTTTATATGTGACCTCTGATCCTGCTAGGGTGTTCTTTGGCAACCTAGGGGATCACATGGGGTTAAAATGTGCTGTCCTTGGATAAGTTAGTTAAGTTCTTAGAATTAAGTTTATATGTGACCTCTGATCCTGCTAGGATGTTCTTTGGCAACCTAGGGAATCACATGGGGTTAAAATGTGCTGTCCTAGGATAAGTTCTTAGAATTAAGTTTATATGTGACCTCTGATCCTGCTAGGATGTCATTTGGCAACCTAGGGGGTCACATGGGGATTAATTCAAATGCTCCTGAACTTGCTAGGATGTTGTTTGACAACCTAGGAGTTCATATGGGGTTGTGTTGTAATTTGTTTTATAAATTTTTATTATTCAGAAATATGTTTTATCATTTTGATTTAGAAATATTTTTATATTAAACAAAAATTTATAATATAATGAATTCCGAAAATATTAATGTTATTATTTCTGCTATTAAAAAATTACAGCATAACGGTATAAATATATCTGATAATCTTAATCCTGAAAAAATTCTGTGTGACTCTGAATCATTAGAACAACGGAAATTGGAGAACAGATACACTTTGCCATCTGATTACAAATTCATGAAGTTTATCCAGCAGGCAATGTTACAGTCGCTGGCAACAGTTACAGATAATCAGGTAAAGCTGTTTGTACCTCTCTCATAAGCTATTGACAAAATTAAGTTAGAATTATCTCATGAATACGAACAGAAAAAGATTGTGAACTTTCTTATAAGACAGTTAAGAGAGCATTGTGAGAATGAAAGTGAAGGTGGAGTTAATGTGATAATGGCTAAACAAAATCCCTGGCAAAATTGACAGTTTATTTATAATATTTTATTCTGATAATTACGATTTAGCTAGTAAAAAAAAAATTATTCTGATCCGAGTTAGAGTCGATATTTTTTTGTTTTGTTTTGTTTTGTTTTGCGATAACGCTCTATGATCTCACATATAGATTAATACTTAAAACTTCATTTTGCATATCCAAAATACGTCCTATTTGGTCTGTAAGTTTGAAATGTATCCTTGATAATAACGGATTATGTGCACGTAGATAAACGGGGTTAATTGGTTCAGATACAATTAACCACCCGGGTGGCGCTTGAGGTGTGAATGAATATAATATATATCCTTGCTGGACCTGGCTAGACTTTGAAAGATCTACTTGATAGCTGCCATCAATTGCATCACATACTAGATTGACTGCGATCGTTGATGTTATATTAACAATACCAGGCGAGATATGACGGCCTCCACCGTATGGATCGTTATTATGTTTAAGAATAACCGGTGGTGGGGCTATTTTTTTCCATGATTCAAGTATTTTTGGAAAATATTCGTTAATAAGATCAGTGATTGATTTTTTCATATCGGTATTGACAAATCCTGGTATTATAAATGTTTTTAATTGTTCTTCTGTTATTTTGTAATGTTTAATAAACAAATTTTTCACCATATCCCAGTCTAAAATATAATCACTATCGTCTATAATACCCCTACGCTCTCTTACAGCGTGTAAAATTATATCATTAATAAGTCTTAAATCTATCACAATAATGTTTAAATGTTTTATTGTTTCAATTATCTGTTGTTTTACGTCTTCGCTGTAATATTGTAATAAAGAAGAAAATAAATTTCGTAGTTTATTAACTGATTGTTCGTACTCGAGTTTAATTGGGTCGGACCATAATTTTAAATTTTCTTCATTAATGTGAATTTCTCTATTAACAGATTTATATAAGTGTATTCTTCTAATATATAATTTTCTACCATAGAGCTCTTGATAATCTAATCGATCAGCGGGTACCCACGGAAATTTACTTAGATATTCTGGATTTTTTATATATTTTTTTCGCTTGTTTTAAATTCTTCCCCCGCTGGTTCTGGAATTCCATTTGACCTTTGGTCAGGAACATCAGGCCATCCTAACACAGATCTGATCGAACTTTGATAAATATCTACAACATAATCAGGGGAATTTATTTCAATCGCCGCTGATAATGTTGGTTCGTAAACAGTGATTGCTATTTTGGATTCTTTTCCTGTAATAGATTTAATTCTGCGTTGGAACTCATCATTAATCTGTTCTATTTGATAACCGCCCGTTGAAATTCCAACAACTTGCCAATCAGGAGTTCCATCAGGTTTATTCTTATTTGCAAATACAAGTGAATTGTTTGCTGGTAGTCCACCAAACGATTTTGACCTGATATTTGGCCAGCTGTGATAAACTCGTAATTGTGCTAATGCTATTTCACTTGCTGAAATTGCAGTTGGAAAGTTAACGCTAAATTCAGGATTGGTCGAACTTAATGATATCATTGTAGTTTTTGACGGCGTTGTATTAGTGACGATCTGTTGTAATAGTTCTAACGTTGACATTATTTAAAATACTTCGTATTTAATTATTATTTTAATAGAACGCAACGCGTTCTCTCTCGGGAATTCAATCTTCAGGTTACTTTATCACTAGAATCGCTAGCGATTCTAAATGCTTTATCATAGGTTTTCATTATCGTTGCGAACTCCTCATCAGATATTTTACCATCGCTGAGGTACGCCGAAAGATACGATGATAGTTTAGAATAAGATGTTGTTACTGTGTGTAGTTTTATTATATACTCGTGTAATTTATCATTTGTACATGTAGATATCTTCTTAGCGATAATACTGAGAATGCCTGCGATAATCGTTAAAGTTGAAATGACAATTGTTACAACTGCAGGTGCTGTCATTGTTATTGTTGATAATAATAATCCGGTTCCAGCAATAACAGCAGAAACTTAGTAAACAATTATATCAATAACAACCATACGTCTGCGATATTTTTTTACTTTTACTGTATAACCGTCGATGATATTTTTTAGTTTGGTTTGACACTCACATACTTGATTGTATCTGTGACGTTGAACGTCGATAAGTGACTCCGTCACTTGATTCATTATACAATGACGTTGTCATTTAATTAAGTAATTACTTGAAAAGTTTCAGCTACGAATTCCAGACACCAACAGTAACGTCTCGGGGGCATTTCCGTTGATGTCAACGTAAACGTTTCTTTGATGTTCTTATTTAGCATCACCAGTAGAGGATTATAATGTACATTCGGTGATGATGAAGAGGCCGCAGTAATTTCCAAACCGTACACGGATAGCCTGTATAACCCAGTTACTTCTGCGATATGTTCGAGAGTGTTATCGCGCGGTGTCCATGTTGATGATCCTGATGCTACTGTGTACACGATATTTTTAATTTGTCCATGTGGAATTTTAATCAGATTAGTTTTTTGAACAATATTAGGTATTCCACTGACAATATCGTTGAGTTTTGTGTTAACGTCGGAGAGTTTGATATCAACGGTTGGTGGACTTCCAAAAAAAATCATTAATAGATCTGTTTATATTTCGACGAAAATTTAAGAACGTTTGTACGTGATTATTAAAATTAGTATTGAGTGTAGTCATTTCATCATTGATTGTAGCTAACGAAGTTGTCACAGGAATTACCTTATCGTCTACATATTTCTTCGTTGCAGCGTCGAAATATGATTCTGGTGTTCTAAGATTATTAATACCATTATTATTCATGTTGAGAAATGCACGCATTATACCACCGTTGACTAATACGTACTTAGATTCTTGATCATCGACGTATTTTTTTTCTTGCTGCATCTGTATCTGCGGCTGGGTTTCCAAGGTCTATAATTTTATTTCGATTCATGATAATGTGACCCGTGAATGAATCACCAGCTCGCTTGATAAAATCGTTAACTGACTTACCGGAATCTTGTATTTTACCTTGATCAGCGAAAGTAACGATATTATTAATAACCGCGGTGGGAATTCGTATAAGAACATCTAACAGTTGTATATTACTCGTCTTTAATCGTCCTTGTTTATCCTGAAAAAGAACGACTTCATTTTGATCCACACTTGTGATATTTAATAAATCATCGATTTCATTTCTGAGCTGATCAAGAGTTGCATATTTAGATAAATCGACTTGCTGCTGAGCTTTGCCAGAAGATCTTCCATAAATATCTACCATTATATTTACTAATATCTGTTTAAGTGTGACAACGTAGTATATTCATGCACGACTTTATGAGGTGGTGTTGTTGATTTTGATACAGCATCAAGTACAGCGAGTACTTCTCGACCACATATTGGTGGATCCGTTAATTTTTGTGTTGGTAATGTTGAATACCAGTTTTTAGAACGCATCGAATTCTTACTTTGCACAGCAATACTTCGTACTGTGTTAACATTGTTTTAAAATTCTTTTGGTGGCGCCAACCCATACGAATCAGAATAAATAATTCCACGTGGATCAATTGCATATGCCACCCAATGAGTGCCTGGACCAGAGTTTTTATCGAGATTGATAATACCAGTTTCATGTTGCATTGCAACGGTAGTTGATCACGCATAAAAACTCCTCTAAAGTTTTTTATATTCAGTTGCTTAGCAGCATTAAGTAAATCAAAATTAGACATAGGAAGCATCATCGAATTCGATGACGAAGTCACCGGGGCAGTCTTAGACCTTTTTCGTACCATGAATATGGGGTCCCTGGCAATCTTAGACCGCGACCGTATGCTGGGCCTGATAATCTTAGACGGCCCGGCTGTGGCACGTTTGGTGCTCTTAGACGTCTTCCGTGTTGTTTTGCCCGTGATCTTTTTTTTAAGTTTTCTGCGTGCATAATTCCTTGACCCGTTGCTTTCTTTAACGCCATTCCAGCAGCTGGTTCCAACAGCGCCTAATGCAGCTGCTTTTGCAACAGCTGGGGCTGCAGCGGCTATTATTGCTGGTAACGCGGCAAGAAGTGGAAATATGCCACCCGTTTTAAAGATGTCTTTAATGACACTCGCAGAAAGATTAAGGTTTATACCTTTATTTAATTTTTTTGCTTCATTGAAATGCCTATGCTGGCGTTCTGATAATGATAGCTTATTCGGACCACCTGCGATTTGTTCTCGCTTTAGTGATATTTTTGCCGGACAATTATTTTTTGATGATGATTGTAGCTTTTTAATCTGACCAGGAGTCAGACTGACATTAACTAGATATGACATTTATAATTATTATGAGTGATCTAATTACATGTTTTCTACTGGGGCATCAACAACTCTCATTCGTCCACCAACACCTTCAAGTAACATTGATTTATCGCTGAGTATAACAGCAATTGCTCTGTAATTAGCAACTCCAGCATCTCTGTCAACATGAGCTCGAAAATATATGTCAACGACGGACTGTCTGTTTAAATCTAAATGTTCCAGCGAAAAGTAATAAATCGGATATAATGTTGTAAAATCTAACTCTGATATTTGTAAACCAGAATCAATATTCTGATCACGTCCCATGAATGTCATTAATTGATGATATACACGTGCTACATGATTTTGACCGAAATTCAATAAAATATTTTCAGCTGGTTCTTGATGTCCGTTTATCCTTAAAGAAACCTCAGAAACACCTAGTTGATCAAATATCATTATGCTTCGATTTTGTGAGTTTACCCGTGCAGCATTTTGAAGCGCAATAAATATATGTCGCGGTGCAGAAACACCTCGCTGAGAAGGTTTTTGCCATGTAAATAAACCATTAATGTTACTCTTGATAGAATCTGTGGTCATTGTCAACCATGATAACATTGATTTACCACCTTGACTCATAAAAGAAAGTAAATGTTCTTCTTCAAGTACTGTTGGAGTCATTACTGGCATCCAAAGAGAAAGTTTTGTCAGAATTACTTTACCAGCATCACCAATAGGTCACCATATTGCATCATCATCAGTAGCTTTTCGCACAAGTACAACTGTATGTTTGGCTCCAAAAATAACTTTTCTAACATTTCTACAAAATCCAAATATATGTGATAATGGAATTGCACATGAAAACGCTCTTCTATTTCCTTGTAACATTGATCGACGTGCTGCAAATCCTAAGTTAAATTCTGGATTAGCACCATGAACCACCGGATTTACATCAGCATCAGCGTTGTTGGCGAAGTTTCTTGGTCGTCTTATATCATATTGTCTGTTGTCAGGGTAGTCAGAAGTATCCTTTACAAACATTATTGATGGACCGGCTGATCTTGAATAATCATCACTAGATCGCGCAAGACCAAGCATCGTCGTGGTAACATCAACATCATTATGGATTGTTTCAATATTTTTTCCATCAATCATGTATATAGTGCCCTCAAACATTGCCATGATGCCATTATCAACAAAACAAACTCTAACATCAGCGTTGTATGGAGTATTATCTGTTTTTATAATCTCACATTCTACTTCAATAAATGCTTCAGCAGGTAAGAAATATCTGCTTGTATCTTGAACTTGTATCTCAATTCTTCCACGCTCGTCAGGTACACGTGCGTCATAAGAATAATATTGATAATCGCGCACAGATTCATCTTTTAAAACTGGTGCATCCATGTCAAACGCGGGATCAGATATACGTTTGAACATCTTTATTATTATCGTCTTCGTCTAACACGAAGACCGCTTCCTGCTATCAGACTAGCGGTTATATTTTTTTCTTTTTCTAACCCAACATTAGTGTTCGTAGCCAACTCTGCTAGTTTTTGATTAGCAGCTTGATTTATTATTTTACTGACATTTGCGGGCATCACTTCAGTACTGGCCAGTTTCACTGGTTGAGGTTTTCGTCGTATTAATCGCGCTAGTCTATCCTTGATTGCTGAGAATGCTTTGCTAGCAACATCACCAACAGCGCCAATACCTTTTTCACGAACAACATCAATAGCTTTCATTCCTAGTTGCTTTGCAAGCGGTATTGCTTTTGGGGCTATCCTTCTAAATAGACCTTGAACAACATCACCTAGTCCATCTCCGTAGGTCGTTTTGTATACTGGTAATCGTGAATTTATTACCCTGACCATGGTTGGTCTATGAGCATTGTGTATGATCATATTATTATTAAGTGATTTTATCACTAATTGCATCTAATTACATACTTAGTCACTATGATAATCGTCACTAATTTCATTAATGAGAGACCGATACACATTAATATCCATAACACCACCTGTAAATAATCGTTGACAAATATCAGCTGCTTCATTAATGATTTCTGGGGAATTATTGCCAGCTCGTTTTCCTCCAATGAGAATTTCTAGTCGATCAACATCAGCAAGGACGTTATTGGGACAAGTAATAAAGCCACTTCCTAAACCACTTCCAGTTGCGCCAGGATCTTGATATTCTTCCTCTGTTATTTTGACTGGTTGTCGTTGTCGTGGTGATTGAAATCGTTTCATCATTTCTTGAAATTGTTTTTCTTGTTGCGGTGATGGTTGTTCTCGTTGTTGTTGTGGTGATGGTAATTCAAATTGTCGTTGTGGTGATGGTAATTCAAATTGTCGTTGTGGTGATGGTAATTCAAATTGTTTAGCTTTTTCGATATGCTCATGTACAATATTATCAAAGATATTAAAACTTCTAATATCTTCATTAAATCTGATTTCCGGAGTATTAGTAGCGATGCGATATATATCCTTAATCCAATTGGCAGAGTTTAGAGATTTAACATGTTCTGGTTTTACATATTTTTGTTTTTCATAATATCCAAACGCGGCAATATCAAATACTTGCTTTGGGTCCTTGATAGCAGCAATACCTTCAGGGGTAAATTTATCTATTATCTTAATTCTGGTTCTTGGTGATTTAGGTTGTGGTTGTTGTTGTTGCTGTGGTTGAGCCCTAGGTTGAGCTGCTTGAATACGGCCAGCAATATCAACAGGTAATGTTTCAAGAGCTCTTTGTGTTGCCTCAGTTGCTGTAACAATTTTCTTTGTTGGTTCGACAATCGGTTTAAATAATTGTTCTGCACCTTCTGCAAATTCCACCTGAGACTCCTGACGAGCTTGTAGTTGTTGTTTAACTAAATCACGGACGGGTAAATATTTTTTGATTGCATCTAGTCGCTCTCGAGCTAATCTAGCTGAGTGTGGTTCTCCAATCATTATTGATAATATTTATAATGGCTGTTTAATTTATAGCAGCAGAGGGGGTGTACGACCAGCGTTGAGTGACCAGCGCGTAAACGAAACATTCCTAAAAATAAAAACGCGCGTCAGAGAAAAGTAACAAAATGAGCTAACTAGTTAGAGGTTGTGGTTTAACGATATAGACCTTAAGATTTCCTTTTCGTAGGAAGGCTTATTTTTCATAAATAAGGTCTCGAACAAAAATGGTCTGTTCACCCCCTCTGCTGCTCATGGTAAGCGTAGGGTCACTCATTGTTATTATTACAACACCGATTTAATTACAGATCACTACGTCAGCAGATATACAAGGTTGTACTGTATTACGGTAACGTAATGTAATTTTTCAGCAACGGCGAATTACCTGATCTGAATTTGACTCAATATCCTAGACATTGCCACGGTCAAGTGACTGAGGTATTAATAACTCGCTGCGATTCCCACAACATAATCACATGGTTTAATATATGTATATCTGTCTGTTCACAAATACTACCTATTTTGCCGCAGGCTATTGATGAAAATTATTCTCTATTATAGTAATGGAAGACCTGTTTTGCTTGATTAACTCTACCTGTGGACTACAGATACGAGTACGAAATTAGATATATTGCTTATTTTTCGTGAATAATACTATTTATACTGATATATTCTCTGTGAGAACCACCCGCAGGTTGTCTAGGGTTTGTGTATAACAAGCCAAACTTGTTTTGCTTGACTAACTCTACCTGTGGACTGCATATACGGATTATTTTTCCCCACTCGGCAAGGTACGTAGTACGAATTTAGATATATTATTTATTTTTTGTAAATAACACTAGTTATGTAATTTATTTCAGCTGAATATTCTACAACATGGGATAATTATAAATTATCTGAAACGTTTTTGATTTATCGTCAGCGGCAGGTATTTATATTAGGTTTTAACAGATATCTTTCGAGCTGCCACAGTGTAGCGGTAACGTCGTTGGAATTCCAAACCATTCTTGGAATACATCGTGGGTTCGAGCACCGGAATCGGTATACTGCTACGAGTTTAACTGAAGTTATTATGGTTGGGGGCCGCAGGCGAAGCGTTGGAAAGTTAACCGGAAAATGTACTGATAGCTGACAATTTGCGCATATCCATCACCAGTTGAAACTGGTGGTGGTGCGGTTTTGCACCACCTCGGGTTGGCCCGGGGGTGGGTATGCATAAAATTCTCAGAAATCAGTGCGTATCCTGTTGACCGTAGAACCTAGACTGCGCGAAATTTATGGATAACCTTCTGAATTTCTCGTATTTCGTTTCGTATCTAGGAATTCACCGGGGAAGGGGGGGGGTATGTCCATGTGACCATAAAGGGGAAACACCTTTCCACCACCCTTTATGGTAAAAGTAGACCGTAGAGGTAAAGAGCTCAAGATAGCCAGAGATAAATATAACCAGAAATACATTAAAGATATAGCCAGAAAAACATATGGAAAATACAAAAGCAAAAAAAGACCTCAATGAAGGGTACCCCATGAAAGGACCCCATGAAGGCAGAACTTGGAAAAATGAGAAAACCTCATTGAAGGGTATCCCATGAAGGGACCCAATGAATGGATATAAACTGACACAAACAAAAATAACTGGCAATGAATTGGCAACTAATCTGGTACAGACAACAAGCTCAGCCTCTACTGTCCATTTTGGCTTTTTTGCTTAAAATAATATAATAATTAACTATATGCAATGATTGGTTACTGAAATAGAGCCTTTGCGCTATTTTTACCCCTTGCTATGTTGCTCATATTAAATAAAAGTATTCACATTTTATAACACATAAAAAAGCATCACGATGTGTCATATATAGTTCATGTTGCTATTCGTTGGTCATTCCAACGGTTCCATGTCTTTTCTTTTTCTTCGCTCCCATCTGGCCGCCATTTTCTCTGCTCACCCCCTCTTGCTGCTTCCCTTGTTTATGGGTTGTGAGATCTTTCACCAGTTGATATGCCAATCATTTCTACTCAGACTGTCGTCGATTTTGCAGCATTGTCTTTCTATCCAGGATTTCTTTGCCTTTTTCATGCTTTTCCTGATCATATTGAATATCTCTCTGTATTTTATAGCTCCTTCATGATCTCTTTTTCCTTGTTTCAGTTCTCTTCTCTTGTCACATAGTTCAAGGACATCTGTTGTGACCCAAGATTTCTTTGTTCGACGATATTTGTCAATTGTCTTGCTAGCTGTGCTAGTCACAGCTATGTTGAATGTGGTTGTTAAGGACTCTAGGTCAGTGTCTTGGCTGTCTATGGTTATCAAAGATGCAAATTTACCACCTATCATTGCTTGGAAGGCTTTTGCGAATTTTGAATCTTTCAATTTTTCAAGGTCAGATCTGATTCTTGGTTGGTTAGGCTTTTTGACCATTTTCACCTGGAGGCGAAACGTTGCCAGTAATAAATCATGGTAACTTCCAATATCTGCTCCAAGAAAACTTCGTGTTCTGGCGATATTCAGTCCTGTGCAGTTCCAGAAAAAAAACATCGCTTCAGTGACGCCACAGATATGTGGTAAATATACTAAATTTTTCACTGCTAAATATGGACAACCTATATACACCAGTGACTTCCGCGGTATGTTTGATAGTGTTATTTTGCGGTGTCCATGTTGATGACCCTGATGCTACTGTGTATACCACATTGATGATCTGCTTGTGAGGAATTTTAGTAAGTAACTCTGTTACTAGATTTGTTTTTTCAATGATATTAGGTATTCCATTAATAATGTCGTTTAGTTTTGTGTTAATGTCAGCAAGTTTAATATCAACGGTTGGTGGAGTTCCAAAAAATTCATTAACAGATCTGTTTTTATTTCTACGAAAATTTAAGAACGTTTGTACGTGATTGGAAAAATCAGTTTTAAATGCGTTAATTCCATCATTAACTGTTTTTATTGCCGTTACTTGATCACTAGCGATCTTAATATCGCTATCGTCGACGTATTTCTTTGTTGCTGCGTCGAAATCTGATTCTGGTGTTCTGAGATTATTAATACCATTATTATTCATGTTGAGAAATGCGCGCATTATACCACCGTTGACTAACACATACTTAGATTCTTGATCGTCGACATATTTTTTTGTTGCTGCGTCTGATTCTACAGTTGGGTCTCCAAGGTATGTAATTTTTTTTCCTGACATGATAATGTAACCTGTAACTGTCCCACCTATTTTATCAAGTTTGTTATCATCAACATACTTTAACTGCAGATAACTTACCGCTTGAGTTTGATTTAAGTTTGCTGGCGGATACCCGGTCTCTAAATTTATAAATTTTTTTCCTGACATATCTAAGTTACCGCTTAAAGTTCCACCGGATTTATCTAGTTTATTATCGTCGACTAATTTAAGTTGTGCATAACTAACGGCTTGTGTATTAACGATATTTATTGGTGGATAATCTGTTTCTAGCTCTAATACTCGTTGATTTGACATAAACAAGTTTTCCGTCATTGTGTCGCCGGATTTTTTTAGATAGCCTGATAAATCAACCTTGCCGTCTGTTGTACTTTCAGCTGTTGAATCTCCTACTAATGTTCCAAATTTTGAATAAAAACTCATTATTTATTTATCGTTTGACAAAAATTATATAGCATAAAATTATATAATAGTAATGGCAAACTCGTCTATATTAAATTTTGATACAGAACGTTTGGTGAAACATAAACATAACAATGAACTTCCAGATTGTCATTATCTTATCGTTGGGAAAACCGGATCGGTAAAAACAAACTTACTTATGAATTTGCTTCTAGGAGATAATTTTAACTACGATCGCGTTTATATTTACACGATTAACCCGCAGCAGGATAAGTACGAGCTACATAACAATTATAATGACAAACTTCGCGATGATCTTGAAGCTGGCGAAGATTTTTTTATTATCAAACAACCAGAAGAACTTATTCCAGTTAATCAACTTGATTCGTCCGAACACAAGATAGTTGTTTTTGATGATATTCCGCTAAACCATGAGGAAATGAATAAAATCAGATCGTATTTTTCACTGTCGCGAAATAAAAAATGTAATTCTATTTATCTCGCTCAGGGTTTTTATAACGTTGATAGATTTATTAGGCGAAATACTGGTTGTTTTATATTATTTCCAGGACTTGACAATGTCGATGTTAGAAATATCGCGAACGAGCAATGTGGTGATGTAACAAAAGATAAATTTATTGAACTATATCATCAAGCAACAGCAAATAAATACGACTTTTTTTGTTTGATAAATTAACAAATGATACGAGTAAAATCTACAGTAATTTTTATGCAAAATAGTATATAATTAATGGAAAGACAAGCAAAGTACAGAAAACATATAGAAGATCTAAAAAACACTTGCGCAATCTCAGGCAAAATTTAAACAGCTAGTACAGCAAGCACGACGTGGCCAAATAGTTGCAACAGAAACAACAGCCGCCGCTCTCAATCCAGTTACTGAAGCTTTGCTTGGAAAACAACCTGAAACTAAACCATTATCAGAAGAAGAACTTAAGCGACTACAGGAAAAAGGTTTACTTGGACTAGTTAAAGAACAACAAGAAGCAGCTGCTGGAAGAATTATTGAGAGATCTGATGCGGAGAGAAAAAGATTAGCTGAGGCACTTGTAGCAAATATTGCTGATCCGGTTGCAAGACAAGCTGCACTAGATCGGTTGATAAATAATCCACTAGAATTTGAACAAAGACTGGCAGGTTTAACCACACATGAGATTAAAAATATTTTAACAAATGTATCAGAAAGATTAGAAGATATTGAAAAGGAACAAGAAAGAGTTGGCGAGGCAATGGTAAAGTTTATGGAAGTTGAAGATCTAAAACGATGGTATACAAAACAAGCAAATAATGAGATAACAAATGATGAATATAATGAATTTTTAACGAAAGAAAATATAAAAGATCTTGATAATATAGATAAATGGAGTGATAAAGAATTTAAAACATTAATTGATAAATTAACTGTAATAATGAATGACGTTGTTACTGCTAGAAATGAGTTGAAAACAGCTACAAAAAATAAAAATATGCTTCAACTTTACGATAAAATGAGATATGGTGTTATTGCTTCAGTGTTTGTAGAAACAGCAAAAGCCAGTAGAACAAAACCTTTTGGTAAGGGGTGGAATTTTAAAAGAAAATTTGAATTATTAGATAAAAAATCGTGTAAAACAATATAGAGCAGAAAAAAAAGAAACTGGAGTTAGAATATTTTCATCAGTTACTGAAATGATTGGCAGATTAATGCTATTGATATCGTCGAAAGAAGCTGGAAATGTTGGTGCTGAAATTGACAATGAAATTATTGATATACTTGATAATTTGAGACTGGAAAATTTATTAACATCTGACGAATACGAAACTTTACACCTTGATTTGATATCAGATCAAGGCGACTTAATCGCGGCGATTTAATTTTATAAAAATATAATAATAAATGTCAGCAACATTATTACTAGACTCTAGCCAATCTGATAAAGATAGCGCAAATTTTTCTGTAAAATATGTTCCGCCAATAGAACTAGATCGCGAAAAACAATATGAAATTGGATTGATCTTCTGCACTTGTTGGAATGCTATGGCTAATGTAAAAACTGGAGTAAACGATGAATTTTCATTTAGTGTTCCTATACGTACTCCACATTTGTCGCGTGGAAAACAATTAAAATTCCACAAGGAGCCTATAATATTGCTGATCTAAATAAAATAGTAAAAGAACTTATAACAAAAAATAAAGGTATAGCTGATAATTTTGAGCTTACACCAAATTATAATACGTTACGTGCAAGAATGAAATTAAAAGATATAACAGTTAGTCTTGTATCGCAAACAAGTATCGCACCATTGATAGGATTTTATAATTATGTATATCCTGCTCTTAATCGTGATAATCCCGAAACGTATGAAGGTGAAAAGCCAGTAAATATAACTGATGTAAACACAATACTGATAAATTGCTCCATCGCATCTGGATCTTATTCAGCTAAAGGCAGCAAAGGTCAAACGATATACAGTTTTTCACCAGAAGTTCCACCAGGATCTCTTATGCAAATTAGTCCACGTCATATCATTTATTATCCGCTAAATGTTGAAAATCAAATAACAGAAGTAAATATGCAGTTGACAGATCAGTCTGGAAGACAGTTAGATTTTAATAATGAAATTGTTACTTATTATTTACACCTACGCGTTGCGTAGGCGCGTTAGAAAATAAAACAGAAAAACTCTAACAAATTCACTGATTTTAATAAATAAAAAAATAAATAATATTAGTGTTTTATCACGCTCAGACAAACTTTAGAATTAAATAAAATGTTTTTTTTTATCTAACATTTTTATAAAAATGTCAGCAACGTTATTACTGGACTCTAGCCATAAAAATGATAGCGCAAATTTTTCAGTGAAGTATATTCCACCAATAGAACTAGATCGTGAAAAACAATATGAAATTGGACTTATTTCTTGCACTTGTTGGAATTCTATAGCTAATATAAAAACGGGAATTAATGATGAATTTATGTTAATTACTAGAGCTTTTTATGCTAATTATTTCTCAATAACTGAATTAATTTATATTCCACAAGGAGCTTATAATATTACTGATCTAAATAAAACAATGAGAGAATTAATGAAAGAAACAATAAAAACAAAAAGTGATGAAAAAACAAAAGAATTATATAAAGAATTTGACATTTTTGAGCTAGAACCAAATTATAATACGTTACGCGCCGTAATGACATTAAAAAATATAGGAATTGGTTTTAATTCACCAAGAAGTATTGGACCATTATTAGGATTTGAACGTCAAACTTATTCTTTTTATAATATTGATGTACCTGTTATATATGAAGGTGAAAAGCCAGTAAATATAAGTGATGTAAACACAATACTGATAAATTGCTCTATTGCATCTGGTTCTTATTCAACTGAAGGCAGCAAAGGTCAAACGATATACAGTTTTTCACCAGACGTTCAACCTGGTTATCTTATGCAAATTATTCCTCGTAAAATTATTTATTATCCGATAAATGTTGAAAATCAAATAACAGAAGTAAATATGCGGTTGACAGATCAATCAGGAAGACAGTTAGATTTCAATAATGAAATTGTTACTTATTATTTACACCTACGCGTTGCGTAGGCGCGTTGCATAGGCGCGAGCAATGGGAAACATATTTTCTGAAAGATTTGACAACAAAATTATACAACCTCAGATATAATGAAACAGAAAAAAGTTTATAGAAGAAAAATAGTAGGAGGATTTTTAGGAAATATATTTCCTAAAATTATCAAAAATATTCCAGGAATAGCTCATAAAGTTGCACCAATTGCACTTGACGCAACGAAAGCTTTTGCAACTGGAGCTGCATCTGCTGCTGGAACTGCTGTGGGGCAAAAAATAGCTGATAAAATAAAAGGCACACCTAAGGCGCACGCCCGACCTAGCTCTATGAGCGCCGGTCAAGCACCTACGACAATCAAAGAAGCTATTTCAGAAATAGCACCAACAAAAGAAACTCAACGCGCAGTGATAACAACGACAAAAAAACTTTTATCGCCAAGAGGAGAACAAATTATACAAAAATTAATATCTAAAGTAACAGCGCCGCAATAGCTTCGCTATAATTGATGACAAAATTTTGTATAACCTAATAAATAAAAAAATGTTTGTAAAAAATTATCTCGATTTAGCAGAAATTTATGACACAGACGACACAGTAACAGAATTTGAGTATGTTGAATATCTTGATGAAAATTCTAACGAACCTAATAAGGCTGGCCAAAGAACATTTAATACTAGAGACGAGGACGTATTTCTACTGCCTCATAAAGCAATGTTGGAAGTTCGTGGTCAGATTATGACAGTGGCTGTTCCACCTGCCGCAATTGCAGCTGGAGTAGAAGTAGCTCTTATAAATGACGGTTGGTGTTTATTTAAAAGTGCTAAATATCAGTTGGCCAATCAAACTGTCGAAGATATTTCAAATCACTTACAAGTTGCAAGTACAATCTTAAATATTATTTCATTTTCCGACGATTACTCCGGATCAACTGCAACTAATATGATGTGGTTTAAAGATACTGGAGCTGGAGCAATAATTCCTGCGTCAAATGAATTTATTTCAAAAGGTGTTTTAGCATACGGAGCTGAAGCCGCCGCAGATCTTGTAATTGTAAGAAATTTTCTTATTTTTAATGCTGATGTTTTAGGTATAGCCGCACCAGCTGCAGGTGCTAATGTAGACGCTACAAGAGTTTCACTCACTGGAGCTTGTAATAATCTTGGTATAGCACCACCAGCTATAGCTGCTACTGCCATCGAAATGTTGGATTTAGTTATTGACACAATTGGATTTCGAAATAGACGTTATAATGAGGGTTATGCTAAGAGAAAGACACTTGCAGCAGTATCACGTCAAATTACAATGATGCTGCCGTTAAGTACAATATTTGGCTTTTGTCGCGATTATGATAAAGTATTTCGTGGAGTTAAGCATACTCTTATTTTAGATCGATCAGATCAAAATGATTGTTTATTTCGACATGGCGGGGCTGATGTACAATTTGTCATAAACAAACTTGCACTATGGATGCCACGAATAACTCCGTCAATCACCAAAATGGCGGAATTAAATAATATGCTGGAAAAACACACAAACAGAATTTATTTTCAGCAACATAGAATATATCAAACAGCGGTTCCGAATACCACAGATTACACATGGCGAGTCACAACGACACCAAGTGAACAAAAACCACGGCAATTATTTGTTGTATTTCAGCAACAAGCTCGACGTAACAACCAACTACAAAATAATGCGATATTTGATAATGCTGATGTTAGACGAATATATGCTAGAATAAATTCAAAACAATATCCAGAAAGAGCGATAGAATGTAATTTTACAGATGACGCTAATAAAAATATTACTAGACCGTACATGTATTTACTCGATGCAGTGCAAAAATATCAAGATGTTGGAGATGGATCTCAGATATCAGTAGAGGAATTTCGTACACTTTATCCGATATTTTATTTTGATGTTAGTAAACACAGCGAGCGAGCTGTAGACAGCACAGCTGATATTGAAATTACTTGGACACTAGGAGCACTTCCAGCAGCGCAGTTAAACGTGTATGCGTTAGTGATAAG
>JAECUM010038586.1:0-13449 GCA_016617855.1 Megalonaias nervosa
TATATATATATATATATATATATATATATTAAGGCAAAGACTACCGATTTGCAATTATTTTCTCCATTCTGCACCAATGTAATTAACAGTTGCAGTACTACCTCGATAAAAAGAAATTCCTAAATTTGTCAATAATTGTGGAACAGCGATGTTTTACCAATTTAGTTTGTACATGTATGCTTCAAATTGTCTATTTTGTCATGATAATAACTGTACTAATGCGATAATAAAAGATTATATATTTTTTTAAACATTACAAGCGTGGATTGATACTTTCAGGGTGGAGTGATATAATTTAGAAACATCACAAAGCAGTTGCATGTGAAAGAATTCAGGGCGTAACATCTTTAATCAAAAGACTTTAATCGTTGTGATTTTACTTATAATGATTTTCTTGTTTTTAGTTTGTTTGTTTCTACTGTCAATCGTTTTGTTTTGTGTGGCCCTGGCAAGTTTACAATTTAGTTCGGTAGCGCAGACGCTGTCACCAAATTTTCGATTGTCTCTTCATTTGGCTTTCAATCAACACTAATCAAACCCCGATTTATCCATCGTTTTGAAACAGTTGCAATTGTAACTGACAAATATTACTATATGCATTTGTCGTATAGTATTACCGGCATACAGTACTGTATGGGTGACACATAGCAACTGGTCATGTAAGTTCAGTCATGGACAGTTTCCATGATTCATGTCGAAAGCTAATTGTAAAAATGTTAATCAGTGAAATCTACTTTTAGCTGTTCAGAATTCGTTGTTTAGGCATTTATTGATGGCACTGCTTTGATGACATAAATGTACACAAGAGGATCTACTGCTGACACATTGTAAAATCCGTACATCCTGATGTGGAGGAAGAGAGAGGAATTGAGGGAAAGAGATGAAGGAAGGGAGACAGAGAGCTTGAGCAACAGGAGACGAAAAATGAAATAGGCCTAAATATGGAAATACATTTTTAAATAACATCCAGAAGAGCAGATTTATTAACTAAATGGAGAGGACCGCTCTAGTGGTGTAAGTGGCTAGAGTGTCCACCTCAGATGCGGGAAGTCGAGGGTTCGAACCCCGGCCGAGTCATGCCAAAGACATAAAAATGGTTCTAACAGCTGCCTCACTTGGCGCACAGCATTAAAAAGTTAGTGTTAGGACTAGTTGGCCTGGTGTCAGAATAATGTGACTAGGTGGGACATCATCCTACATGCCTGCGGCATGATGCCCAAGTGCTATACATCACTACAAACTGCCTCACTGCAAACATCGTAGCGATATGACTGGAAAATTGTTAAAGCTACGTTAAAAATGCAAATTACACGCGCATACACACATACACTATATGGAGAGGATAAAAGTAGTTCCAAAAGTGATAACGCCACTGTGGCTATAACATCTTTCTCCCACTGATATACTTCAAACAGCTCACTATGAATTACAAGGATGTATTATCTAAATTGCCCAAACTACATCTCCTTATCTAAATTGCTCAAACTTCATGTCCATGTCTAAATTGCCCAAAGTATATAACCGTATCTAAATTGCCCAAACTACATATCCGTAACTAAATTGCCCAAACTTCATATCCTTATCTAAATTGCCCAAAGTATATAACCGTATCTAAATTGCCCAAAGTACATGATCGTATCTAAATTGCCCAAACTATATATCCGTATCTAAATTGCTCAAACTACATATCCGTATATAAATTGCCCAAAGTACATAACCGTATCTAAATTGCCCAAACTATATAACCGGATCTAAATTCAAGAAGTTAGCCCAAATTTTATGCCCTCTTTTCTAGACAAGGAAAGTGTATTTCTGTTTTTAACCGGATATATTTATATTAATATTTGGCATGAAATTCAGTATTTAATATTTTCTAAACAATGAACATTAAAAAGTCCTATTGGAGCAATAACTTACGAATGAATGAAACTTGGAGTAGTGGTATCGTACAAAGGAAAACGGTTCATATCAAACCACGCGCAGCATGTAAACTGTCTTTTGAGCAGGTATTTAAAGCTAACTGCCGATTGGAAAAAGAAATCATCCATCTATTCAAACTGCATTATATCTTCTTATATCATGGAATGATAAAATCTGCGTTGAAGTAGACCTAAATTCAGATGAGCAAAAAACGAGACCAAAATGTTTCAGTCCGAATCGATGATGACCAATCTCGATTAAAATTTTAAAACCGTTTTCCCAACCCTTGATTACAACAGACAGATGGTTGGCCGGGTTCCTGAAGTAATCTGTTTAGTATCTGTTGCATCACAGAACGAAAGGCGTCCCCTTTGAAATGTAACCTGCACTAGCATGGAATTCGTGTGTAGGCAACTTACATGAGGAGATAGGCTCTGTGAAAGGCTAAGAAATTTGGGCCTCCGTGAGCTGAGGTGGTAATAATCCCCTGATGTAGTGAGGCTAGAACGTCATACTTGTTCGGAAAAACAGACTGAAATGGAGACAGATTATTCTTAGTACTGATGGGTTGTTTTGGGGTTGTTTTGTTTTGTTGTTTTTTGTCTTGAATAACAATAGCGACTGAACGTTTTGTCTAGGTCGTATCAAAAAAGCTGACTTAGTGTTTCTGAAAGAGTATTTTGATACAGTCTTTTAGAAGATTTGTTTTCTTTTGTGTCAATTTATTTACCATCTCATATACTGCCTTTGACATTACAATCCATAAGCTGAATCAGTGGAAAATTAAGAACCGAGATAGATTACAATATATATAATGTGTCATAATATACGTTAGATTTTAATCAGGTCCCTTTCGCGATCAAATGATTACTGCTTTTTATGAAAGAGTAGCTTGCTCCCATTTCAAGAAAATTCTCCGTATAAAATCTGCTGTTTATAGGAAGACATTTTTTCATATACCCGTTCATACATAATGATTCAAAATGGATCTCAGAAATCTAGATGGACATTTATGTAATCAAAAATTAAGTTAAAGTATCCAAATATATACTTATTAATGGAAGGAAAATAACGACATCAATTTTTTCTCCTTTTTTAGATGCAGATGAAGATAGAATATAGAGAAAGATTAGTCAAATGTCATAAATTAATAAATCAAGCATGTATCCAAACATTATAAAAATGGATTAATTAAAGAATCTAATCAAAAACCAAGAAATATATTTATGCTGTCTTTCATTCTATTATAACATCATAATCGAAAGTCGATGTAATAAAATCCAGATATTCAAATATATTTGAACTATGAAATATTAATAAATGCAATTCAAAAGGACTGCGACCATGCATGGTATTTTACATAAAAATTTAATGTCTGATGTCAAAATTTAGACCAGTTCTGTGTTGAATTATGTCTTTTTTCTCTTTTTCAACTGTACCTTACACGATTAAGCAGAAACAGTTGATGTAAACATAGGTGCCGGCACATAGAGGCAATGGGGGAGCACTTGCCTCCCCCACCCTCCGATTTCACCTCTAAACATATTTTGCTCCTCGAAGACTATACCAATTATTAAAGAATCTATTTCAATAAAGAATGAATGAAATCACTGAACCTTTCTTAATAAAATATAAAAATGTAACTGGAAACTTCCAATTTTTCAGATCAAAATAAAACAGTGGTTGCATGATAGTTATTGCTCCATTAAATATGAAATAAAATAAATTCATTATAATGTTACTATGTGGACATCTACCAATTCTTTGCCATCAAAATTGTTTTAAAAACTGATGTTATTAATCTAGGTTGCATAAAAAAGATTATTTTCAAATTCTAAAATGGATATATTAAAGTAAGTACTTGTACTAAAATAACACCAAAAAAATTCTTGCTTTGTTAGATAAATACCGAAAATGAAAGTAAAAATACAGATTAACTAAACATTATCAAATTCACTGATAATATGTTTAGCAAAGAAAGCTCTTTCATCAAGTAAACGGCACATATGTGGATTTTTCGCATTACTTGTTTCATTGACGTTTGTCGTTGACCGCTACGGTGGCCTAGTGGTTAGAGCGTCCGCCTCGGATGCGGGAGGTCGTGGGTTCGATCCCCGGCCGAGTCATACCAAAGACTTACAAAAATGGTACTAACAGCTGCCTCACTTGGCGCTCAGCTTTAAGAGGTTAGTGTTAGGACTGGTCGGCCTGGTGTCAGGATAATGTGACTGGGTGGGACATCATGCTACACTTCTGCGGCATGATTCCCCAGTGCTAGATATCACTATAAACTGCCACACTGCAGACATCGTAGCGATATAACTGAAAAATTGTTAAAGCTACGTTAAAAATACAAATCACACACACACACACACACACACACACACACACAGAGCAGGTCTAGAAAGGGAAATTACTCTCATATACACAGAAATACAACTTATAAAAAACCTTAGAAGCATCGCATCCAACCATTTTTACATAGAACTTTATGATACTATCTGACGTTTCGAGTTAGTTGACACTATCGAAATCAAACGAATAAATCCCCATGTTACGATTTAATACATTCACAGAGGAAAAGTGCGTTAGTATAACACGTACAGTATCTTCCTTGAGCATTTGAATTGCTCGATGGAAGTTGTTTCTTTCTTCGTCAGTCATTCGTCTATATTCCTTTCGAACACGAAGTGACGCTTGTCGCTTTTTTCTGTATGTGGATTGTGTGAATCCAACGCCAGCCAGACCATTGGCCCACTCATATCCCTGTTTGGAAGGAACAGATTAATAAGATTTAGGCTGAATACATATATACCAAAAATCAACTGTTCATTTACCTCCCTAACTTAAAATGCAATTAATTTAGGAAAATAGACCAAAATTAGAAAATCAGGATCGCGTTCTTGAAGAATAGATGATTCGGAATCCCCATATAGGTGCTAAGAATATGATATCATCTTTATGCTTCTTCGGGTACAAATATATATATATATATATATATATATATATATATATATATATATATATATATATATATATATATATATATATATATATATATATATATATATATATATATATATATATATATATATATATATATATATATATATATTGCAGAACTCAGTATACATAAAAAGAGACACATTTTAATGGTAGGAATGGTTGCCATTTTAATAGCACAAAAAGTATAGAATATAATGATCAGAAATATGAGATCTTCCAAGATGCTTGATTAAATATGACCATTGTTAATTATACATTAGAGTGTTATGTAAGAAATGTTCATGGTAGTAATTACGCATTCGAGTGTTAAGAAATGTTCATGGTAGCAATTATACATTCGAGTGTTAAGAAATGTTCATGGTAGTAACAAAAGTTTAATTTATGGACCAAGACCATGCAACTTCTACAGATATTTATTTGTTCCTTGCTAATTTACTCCATGAGATGTGTAAAGATATTTCTTTCCTTCTGTAACTTCAAAAAGCATCCTTACAGAGCTATTTAATTAGTCCTTACAACACAGAGTGTAAGTACAGTTCAAGTCTGTGCTATAGTCTTTACAAATCGAAGTGTACGTACAGTTCAAGTCTGTGATATAATCTTTATAACTCGAAGTGAAAGTACTGTTCAGTTCAATGCTATAGTCTTTACAACTCGAAGTGTAAATACAGTTCAAGTCAGTGCTGTAGTCTTTACAACTCGAAGAGTAAGTACCGTTCAAGTCAATGCTATAGTCTTTACAGTTCGAAGTGTAAATACAGTTCAAGTCAATGCTATAGTCTTTACAATTCGAAGTGCAAATACAGTTCAAGTCAGTGCTATAGTCTTTACAACTCGAAGTGTAAATACAGTTCAGATCAATGCTATGTAGCCTTTACAACTCGAAGTGTAAATACAGTTCAAGTCAGTGCCATGTAATCTTTACAGCTGGATGTGTAATTACAAGTCAAATCAATGCTCTCCGAAATTTCAGTCAATTTATGCAGATGCAAACGGTAAAAATAATGTGAAAAAGCGTCTTGTTTGTATCTACCTATATTTCGCTTAAAATCAATGTAGTCGGCTATCTCTTTGGAAGAATATGATACACGTGGATGCAATAAACCCACTTCCTCTTAGGAAACATCAGTTGATTGACAATGGAAACTTATAAAATTAATTAACCATTCAGAGCTTCCACACACCAAATTAGAAAGAAACATGCAGGTGTTCATACCACGCAATGGTTTTCCAAAATAGATTCAGAGATATCTAAAGTTTACCATCGATAAGACAGTAAATTTACTGTTCTGAATTTGAATGGTTGTATATTCCTTCTATTTCTCTCATTTTATCGTTACACACACACACACACACACACACACACACACACACACACACACACACACACACACACACTATATATATATATATATATATATATATATATATATATATATATATATATATATAGAGAGAGAGAGAGAGAGAGAGAGAGAGAGAGAGAGAGGGAGACACAGAGAGAGAGAGAGAGACAGAGAGACAGAGACAGAGAGACAGAGAGAGAGACAGAAACACTTATCAGAAAGAAGGACAGAAATTAATTGATTGATTGCTCTTATTTACAGCGTATGTTGGATCATATTATTTGCTCTGTTTCCCTTTGAATACTTGAATTTGTTATTCTATGCATCATATTTTCTTTTAGCATTTTTGTTTTGATTTATATGTCAACCTTTCGGATTATTTAAAAAATGTGGAGAAATACTATAAAAGTGAAAGCCATAATTATTTTTTCCAAAGTAGTCTGTTGCTTGGTTCCGTATGTATGTGTGAAAGGAAAGAAATGCATCGAAATCTATCGCAGAACCTGTCTGGTAATGTTGAAACCCATCCACTGATTCTCTCTCATTGCCTTCCACATGTACTGGTCAAAACAAAACCAACTTATAGATTCCCCAACGGTTTCTTTAATGGATGTCCGATGAGAGTAGTCTTGGAAACACTGTTGCATTCTGGGAGGAAGAGGTATTTCCATTATCCTGGCAATCGATCGAGAACTCCATATTGATAATAACAGCCAGAGGGTTCCAAAGATATTCATCTTCAAACAGAAACGGTTGAAAATGTTTGTGCATTTCTTTCTTCATTTTTCTTCATATTATTTCTCTTATTTGAGCTTAATCATTTGCGAACATTATAATATAACAGAGAAAGAATTGTGTTTGAATCAAAGAATCAATGTCGGCACAGTCAAGTGAACGTTTTGTAGCCATATGTTGTTTTGAATATATACAATTATAAATCGTAAATGTAGTTTTATATTTTTAATTTTTGTCCGGTATGTTTCTTGTGGTTGAAGAGTGATGACAGTATCCATGGCTTTCAAAGAAACTTATATCATTACACCAACTTCTAACTTCATAATTTTTCTTTAACATGTCCAAACTATTCTTTTTTATTTTAATCAGTCTCCTTGTGCCGCCTCATCTTAGGTCTTATCAAGCTTTAATTACATAAAAAAAAGTAAAAACAGCACTAGCAGCTAATTGCTGCCGATCATTTTCGATTGCAACTTTCTGGAACTTTATTGAGTAAAACGCCTATTAATCGTTGCATCATTTATCACTACGATACATTTTAAAACAAATGATATCAAACTATTTTAAAACCTACTGACCATTTTCTTATGTATATTAAATATTGGCTTATGTATATTGACTTTGACGTGTCTTACACAATTTCTTCCACTTTTTCTTCTTTTGCTAAGAAATGTAAAATCTTTCAAAGACCTTCAGTAATTCCTTTTCCTTTGTTTTTGAAATATTACTATACGTCTTTTCACTATGGAGAAATGGAAGATCTATGGGATATATTAGAATAAATTAAATCGACACCTTTTGTCAATAACTTCAGTCTTAGTAATAATTTTCTCAATTGGCAAAAGTCGTTATGATCATTATAATTGCAAAGATATTTCAATTTTCCATTTTATTTATCAAACAATTGTCAGTAAGGTCAGTTTAAATAATAATTTTCTCAATTAGCAAAAGTTATTACCACCATTATAATTACCGAGATATTTTAATTTTCCACTTTATTTATCTATCATTTTCTAATAATTTTACATACCTTTAAATTCTAATCCCTCGTGCACTGACCCAGCTGCAGCTCGTGTCCAGCTCTACTGCTGTTGTATGTGGAGATTTGCTATTTCTGAATGGGCTACAAAGGCGGACATACTTTTCTACAAGCAACACGTGTCATACTAGCATGGTTCTCTGTCGGTAAACATTTAATGACTCACATTATTAGATGTGTTAAACAAACCGTCTATTGCTTTACACTGTATCCGTTGTCTTTGAACTTTCTTGTATTATACGATTGGCCAAGGGTTACATTGCAATGTATAAATGTTCCTTTTTAATGCTATATAAAATTATGTCCGCAATTCATAGATTCAACTCGATGAATGCATATTTTGACCTCAGAATGTCATTTATGAGGAACAATAGTATAGGTCAAAGATGATGGTTAAGAGATAATGTGTTTTTTGCGATGACAATAAGTATACATGTAAATCCTTCTGAAATTGCGGCGGTTAATTTCATCTTCGAGAGGTTTTATAAATCGTAATCATATTTTAAGAAAGTTTGAAAAATGGATATATTGTTAATCTTCGCAAAAGTCATTTCTCTTTACCGGAAAGTATCCCTTGTTTCCTAAACACTCGAAATAAATGTGTACACTCTCTTTAATGTTCTTCACTGTGCAATTTGAAAAACCCTCAAGAATGCTTTTTAAAAAAAAATTAAATTCAGTATCCATTCAAGTAAAGTCAGCATCTGTAATGCTATAACTACTAGACATCTTTTCTTCATTCCTTTTTATAATTAGTAGGTGACAATGAGTTTCAAAATAACAATCAGAATTGTGACGCTTCTGTTGCTGACGATTACAACGACGTTGATGATGGCAATACTGACGCTGATGACAAAGATTGATGAAGAATAGGACGAAATTGAAAGAAAGATATAAGTAAATGAAAGAAGAAGACAGCTTAAAAAAAACAAGTACGCAACCACAAGAAAGAACAAACTATATAATAATACGTGTCATGGCGCGCTTGTATCATAACAAAACTGGCATGGTCATGGCGTCATTGTGTGATAACAACTGACATATGTATTAGAAATCATCATTGTTCGTACAGCACAAATAATTACTGCATGTGCATAATATGTCAGCAATAAAACTACAATCATCAAACATTTATATATATTTTATTGCGTCTTTTCTACCGTCTTGTTTGTATAGAACATTTAATTTTCCGCAGGCCGAGCGATCACACTACTTCGTTTATTGTAACACATCGGCACTTTCTTTAACGACAACATCAAAGAGCAATACTTCCTTCCATACAAAGTCTTGTCAGTAAATCGGGAAAACAATTATACGTTTTTAAGACCTGTAAATAGACAAATTCATTGCCACGAAAATGGATTGGTTATGTCTCTCAACACATATTTTACCCCAAAATAACCATAATATTCTTTCATCTTCTTTGTAGCTGTGTTTCCTGGACGATTACCTAAGTGTTAGATAAAATTCTACGAAAAAATTGAAATCTCCTGTTAGTGCTGCTCATAAAATGTTATGCAGATTTAAACAAATCTGATTCGCATATTGAAGTTTAAAGTTTGAAGAACAAAGTCAACGATTAGCACAAACGCTTGGAATCAGAACGAAATGAATACATAGGTTTGACTGGACACGATCCATTGAAGGAACGATAGATTATTAACAGTAAACATTCACAGTATTTCACAGTATTTATATTTCTGTTTCGATATTAGACTGGGTCTATTGTAGTAGCTCTTTACGAAGAGCAGGTTCGAACACCAGCGCGAGCATCATGAATCGCTTGCTCCAGCATTGGTTTTATTGCGCGATATCAAAGTTGGCATAGGTGAAGTTCAGTACCTATTTTTCAATATTTTTTATTCATGTGACTTTTTACAGAAAACAAAGTTGCAGAAGTTAACAAACTCCCAAAAATGTTCTTGTTATTATTAGTAATGATAAGTCACCGAGTCACTATGGTTATTAAAACGTAATAACAATAAGCCGGATTAGGGCACGTAGATTTCGCTACTTTTGGGTTTGGTATTTTTTGTGATTTTTTTTTTTTTTTTACGTCAGATGCTTTTCTGATATGCGACGAAAACGACGGAGAATATTCTGCTTTACTATAACCAAGTAAATGTTTAACGCCATCTACACCTCAAATCATTTGTTTAAAGTGGGGCTCACTCATTTGCATTTAATTCGTGTGAAAAAATTTAATATTTCATTCCTAATTCTGCACAGGCCCTGCCGTAGGGCAAGGCAAACGAGGCAACCGCCTTGGGCCCCGCATACTTCTCCACAATGCAATTTTTTTGCTTGGGGCCCCGCGCTCATCGCTTTCTGCCTTGGGCCCCGCATGCTGCCTTGGGCCCCGCACATCCTACGGCCGGGCCTGGTTGGGCATGTCATTGCATGACAGGGACTGAATAATCTGTAGCGAACAAATATGCAGTGAACTTCTATTGAAAAGACTTTGAATAGTGATTTGCGTGTGAATAGTGATTTGCGTGTGTGTTACATTTGATTCACGTTTTCGAGGGAAAAAAATGTATGCCTCACATTCAGTGGTTCACGATCTCGACGAAACTGTGTGATACGATCCCATCATGCTTCGCAACAGCACAGTACTAAACACTTAAATAACGAATGAATATATTGGGACAGGCTTCCTATCAGCAGAATATTCTAAAAGATGTAAGGCGTATACACTTTCTTTTCCATTAGTAAAAGCTGTTTCGTTATTGACTATATACGATTATTAATGGTGAAATATGTCTTCAAATGCGTTTGTTAAAAGTTTCATATTTACTTTTCCCCGTCAGGTTTCCATATTAAATATACGTGAAGTTGGTAATTTGAGATATGTATATATGTATTTATTATCCAGATTGTCCGGTAATGCTAACTATTAACGATGACATAATAAACCTATGACGTCCTGTGCGTTTAAAGACCAATAATGTTTGGTTCTTATTATAAAATAGCATTTCAATAAATTATGTGGGGAGATCTAGATCAAAATAATCTTTAAATGATGGCGAAGAGGTCGCTTCCGGTCAGTGCATGGGCAGTATACCCATGATGCTTATCATATAATACCAGTCCAAATAGTGAACCGTAATGAGTGTCCAACAGACAAGTTCGGGTTTTGTTAATAAATATATGTTGATGTCCGATATTTCTCTAAATTAGTTCTAAATTTGCCATGCATTATTGTGGCTTTTCTTTACAACAACAACACCCCACCCCCACCCCATTTATAAAAAAAAAAAATGTAAAACTTCTTTTGCTACTAAAGTCCTTCACTAAATGTTTACATTTATTCACACAAGTACACCTATTCAAATATTTTTATTTAGTCATACAAGTTCACCTATCTGAATGATTGCATATAGTCGCACAAGTTCATCTATTTTCAAACGTTTGCATTTGGTACACAAATTCACCTATTCAAATGTTTACATTTAATCACACAAGTTCACCCACACAAATATTTGCATTTAATCTCACAAATTCATCTATTCAAATATTTGCATTTAATCACACAAGTTCACCTACACAAATGTTTGCATTTAATCACACAAGTTCATCTATTCAAATTTTTGCAATTGATAATGTATGCATGTATGTATGTATGTATGTATGTATGTATGTATGTATGTATGTATGTATGTATGTGTGTGCATGTATGCATGTACGTACGTACGTATGTATGTATGTATGTATGCATGTGCATCCATGTATGTATGTATGTATGTATTTATGAATGCATGTATGTATGTATGTATGTGTGTACATGTATGTATGTATGTATGTATGTATGTATGTATGGAAAGTTATAGAAAGTTTCTTCGTATCTACCATTCGATTATCTTTGTTCTGCAATTTATCGTCCTGTCTTTAAGGTAAATAACTCAGTGTATGTTCAAGAAACCGATATTGATCGTTACACCTGTGTATCAATTCATCTTCAAATTGCATTTACATCTCATCCTGATTTGATCAAAGTCAATACAGTACGCAATACAATAAGTTTCTACGTCACGTGATACAAAAACAATGAAAAGGAAAGATTGAGTAATTGTATGACAGAGAAAAAAACGCACTGATGTATATGCCACATCTTATCTCTGAACTAAGGTGAATTTCAGCAAAGGATTACATTGTGTATTTACACTATTTCATGAAATACGTAAAAGCGATCATTAAAGCTGTCAGCGTCAAATTCGAACATTAATTGATCCTGACACAAACATAATTCCTTAAAATCGAAACATTGTTTAGTTTGCGTGCTATTAACACTTCCCATATTTTTTGATAATTCTCTTGTTGAACCGGTCTTAAAATCATACTGATCTCAATGTCACAGTTAAACTGCTAATACAAAGTTAAGAACGTGACCAAGAGTTCTTGACACTAACAATGAAAGACGTTGACTAAATCAATATTTGCACCGTTGTCACGTGACTTGCTCAATGAAAACAAACTCAGAGTCACTTGGAGTAGATCTATTGTAAATGCTCAACGTAAAATCTATGGAAATGGCACTTCTGGCATTCCGACATTAGTCAAAAGCAGACTACACAGAAATTTTTCCAATCATTTTTTTTTTTCAAGTGGAAAGAAAATAATGAAATACTGACTACTTTCAAGCTTGCGGTCTAGTTTAATTTCTTCACTTATTTTAAGAAATCTTTTGGTGGACGTTATTGTATAAGCTGTTTACATTAAAAACATATTTACACCTTATGTAATCAGTACCCTTTAAATCACTGAACAACAGTTGTATGTTTTGCGTTTTCACTCATTCTATTTGTAGCCGACCACATCCAAATAAAATATCTATAATAAACGTCTCCTTGAAAGAAAAAAGACTTTCTAAATAAATAAAGTTAGTGCTACATGTGAATGAATTTGCAACTGCATTTTTATTTTTTTGTGTATGCAGGCGGATGTAGAACAATGTAATGACCGGACGTATGGTATGTTATTAGTGGTGTGTGCTGTAGTGACAATATATATTACAATATATATCACTCAGCCAAAAGGCAACCCAGTGTGATTAATCCAGTGCAATATGCTATACCGTATCCAACTGCTTGTAACTTGTTAACACACACAGAATTTTACATATGCTACTTTAAAGGCAAAGTTCGGGGTTAGCTAGTGTATAAAACAAAATTAATGTTTACACCTTGATTTAGAAATTCAAAAGGAGCAGGCTCTTGGATATGTCAGATACTGTATAAAAGGCAGGCGAGCGTGACGACAACGTGGCACAACCTGCATTCATGCAACAACAATCTGATAATGGGCATTATGATTAAAACAAATTACATACATACATATTTATCGTATGTCCTTGGATTAGAATGCTCTCTCTCTCTCTCTCTCTCTCTCTCTCTCTCTCTCTCT
>JAECUM010038587.1:0-10028 GCA_016617855.1 Megalonaias nervosa
GCTCCTATCTACTGACGAACGCCCGATTGCCAAGAATTGGCGTCAAGAGACATTAATATTATACAGTGGCGCATAAATGCAAAATCATCAAGAAAACGTTCTCAAAAGTACATTTTTAAGTGTCATCAATTAGCCGCGAAGGGAAGTAAATGGTTTCCTTCTACTGGCAAGTATATGATTGTACGAAATTGGATTCGAGAGACTAAAACCAACCAATGAGTTTCATAAATGAATAAGTGTCAATAAAACGTTCTAAAAAGTGCATGCTTGTAAGTCATTATTAAGATGTAAATATATATAAAGGGTTCCTCTCTATTGAAAAAATGCATGATTGCCTGAAATTGGCGTCAGAAGACATGAACTATACAAAATGTTTGATAAATGAAAAAAAAGCGTGAAATAGAAGATCTCAAATGCTCGTCATGATAAGTCTAAATGTCATTATGTAGATGTGAAGAGGCATGAAATGTTACTTTATACTGACAAATGAATGAATGCCGGAAATTGGCGTAAAGAGAAACGGTCCATCGAGTGGGTTACACAAATTTATTAGTTTCAAGAAAACGTTCAGAGAAATAGATGTTTATATGTCATCAAGTAGCAGTGAAGAGAAATAAAGGTCTCCTATCTACACACAAACGCAAGAGTGCCAGAAATTTGCGTCAAGAGACACGAACCATAGAATGTGTTTCATAAATGCACAATCGCCAACAATAAGTTCTCAAAAGTACAATTGTACGTGTCATTAAATAGCTGCGAAATGAAATGAATGGTTCCTTTGTGCTGGCAAATGTAGAAATGGCAAATTTCTAGTAATCCTGCATTTGTCCGTAGATATGAACCGTTTATATCTCTTCAGAACTATTTAATGACAGCTAAGTATTCATTTTGGAAGTCGTTTTGTGACACTTATGAATCTAAGAAATTCACCGGATGGTTTGGGTCTGTTGAAGGCAATTTCTGACAATTGTACAGTTGGCAGTAGAATGGAAGCATTTACTCCCCTTCACAGGTACTTTATGACACATACAAATGTATTTGCAAGAACACCCTTTTGACGTGTTGGCAGTTATGAAACGCTTTGTATTGCTCGTGTCTCTTGACGGCAATTTCTGGCAATCGTGCGTTTATCAGTAGATAGGATCCCTTTATTTCTCTTCACTGCTACTTAATGACATATAAATATCCACTTTTAAGAACGTTTTCCTGAAACTTATTACTTTAGGAGACACGTTGCAAAGACCGTGTCTCTTGACGCCAATTTCTGGCAATCGTATATTTTGTCAGTGTAAAGTAACATTTTATATCTCTTCACATCTACGCAATGACAGTTGAAATGCACGTTTGAGTTCTTCTTGTTGACGCTTTTTCAATTTTCAAACATTTTGTATGGTTCGTGATACCTGATTCAAATTTCTGGCAATCACGTGTTTTTCAGTACAAAGGAATAATGTATTTCTCTGCACAACTATTTTTTGACAGCTAAGATGCAATTTTAAGAATGTGTTGTTGACCGTTATGAATTTACAAAATAGATAGTAGCATTCGTGTCTCGTCACGCCAATTTGTGGCAATCATGCATTTGTCATTAGAGAGGAACTTTTAATTTCTATTCACTACTACTTTATTTCAGATAAATATGCACATTTTGAGAAGGCGTTGTTGACACGTTTTTATGTATTGCCCTCAGTTTACAGTTCGCGTCCCATGACAAGAGTCTGTGGCAATAATCCATTGGTCAGTCTATAGGAACCGTGTATATCTCTTCACATATACTAATAACAGTTACACGGTCACATTCTGTAACGTTCTGTGGACCCTTTTACATTTATGAAACTCATTCGATGTTTCGTGTCACCTGACGTCAATCTCTGGCAATTATGCATTTGTCAGTAGAAAAAAACCCTTTGTATCTCTTCACAACTGACAGCTAAGCATTCACTTTATAAAACGTTTTGTTGACACTTATGCGTTGAAGAAACTCATTGGATGGTTTGAGTGTCTTGAAGCCAATCTCTGACAATCGTACATTTGCTGTTAGAAAGGATTCATTTATTTCCTTTCACAGTTACTTAATAAGAAATACAAATGTACTTGTGAGAACTTCTTGTTGCCGCATTTTCATTTATGAAACACTTTGAATGGTACGTATCTCTTGACAACAAATTCTGGCAATCGTGCGTTTGTCAGTAGATTGGAGCCCTATATTCATCTTCACAGCTACTTAATAACATATAAGCAATCACTTTTTTCAGAACGTTTTCCTGAAAATTATACTTTTAAGAAACCCATTGAATAGACCGTGTCTCTTGACGAGGATTTCTTTCAATCATTCATTTGTCAGTATAAAGTGACATTTTATAGCTGCTCAAATCTACTTAATGGCAGTGAAAATGCACTTTTGAGATCTTCTTCTTGACGCTTTTTACAGTTATCTAATGTTTTGTATAGTTCGTGTCTCCTGATGCCAATTTCTGATTCAGTGATTTGTTAGTTGAAAGGAAGATTTTGTTTCTATTCACAACTCTTTAGCGAGAGCTAAAATGGAATTCTGAAAAGGTATTGTTGACGCTTATGAATCTACAAAACACCTAGTGTCATTCGTGTCTCTTCACGAGAATATGTGGCAATCATTGATTTGTCAGTAGATAGGAAGCCTTTATTTCTCTGAACAACTACTTAATTTCAGATAAACATCCACTTTTGAGAAAGTTTTATTGACACTTATACATTTATGACACCCCTTGGACAGCTCAAAACCCTTGACAAGAATGATTTGCGATCATTTATTTGTCGGTAAATAGGTAGTCATTATTTCTCTTCACAACTACTAAATGATTGTTACACATGAACATTTGATAACGTCTTTCTGACACTTATGAATTTATGAAACCCATTCAATGCTTCGTGTCTCTTGACGCCACCTCCTGGGACTCGTGTTTTTGTCAATACATTGGAACCCTTTATTTCTCTTAATTGCTTAAATGACATATAAACATCCACATTTCAGAACGTTTTCTTGAAACTTATAAATTGGTGAAACCCATAGGATTGACAGTGTGTCTTGACGTCAATTTCTGTCAATCATGCATTTGTCAGTATGTAGTAACATTTCTCGTCTCTTCACATCACCTTAATGGCGGCGGAAATGTACTTGTAAGATCTTCATCTTGATGCTTTTGCATTTATGAAACACGTTGTTAATTATGAGTCTGTTGACGCCAATTTCTGTCAATTTTGCATTTGTCATTAGAGAGAAACCGTTTATATCTCTTCACAACTAATTAATGACAGCTAAACATGCACTTTTGAAAACGTAGAAAGAGAAGATTTCTTTCCCTTCGCAGCTACTGAATGGCAGAAACAATTTACTTTTGAGAACTTCCTGTTGACGCTTATGTATTTATGAAACACTTTCCATGGTTGCTGTCCCCTGACGCCAATTTCTGCCAAGCGTGCGTTTGTCATTTGATAGGAACCCTTTATTTCATTTCACTGCTACTTAATGACATATAAACATCAATTTTTCAGAAAGTTTTCCGGAAACTTATAACTTTAAGAAACCCATTCGATGGAACGTGCCTCTTGAAACCAATTTTTGACAATCACTCGTTTGTCAGTATAAAGTAACATTTTATGTCTCTTCTTATCTACTTAATGTCAGTTGGAATGTACGTTTAAGTTTTTCCTCTTGACGCATTTTCATTTATAAAAAATTTGTTTATATCTCGTCTCTCCTGCTGCCATTTTATGGCAATCATGCGTTTGACAGTAGAAAGGAACAATTTATTTTTTCCTGGCAACTATTTATTGACAGCTCAAGTACAAATTTGGGATGGTAATGTTGACGCTTATGAATTCAGAAAACACCTTGCATCATGTGTGACCCGCCCCCCCCCCCCCACGCCGATTTGTGGCAATCATGCATTTGTCAGTAGATAGGAACACTTTATTCCTCTTCACAGCTACTTAATTTCGGATGAACATCCACTTTTGAGAAGGTTTTTTTGGCACTTATGCATTTATAAAATCAATTGGACATTTCAAGTCCATTTAGAACAAAGTTTGGCAATCATGCATTAGTCAGATTTGAGGACCCCTTTATCTCTCTTCACAAGTACTTATTGACAGCTTCACGTGCGTATTTGTTAACGTTTTGTTGACACTTATGCATTGGTGAAACTCATTCGATGCGTCGCGTCTCTTGACGCTAATTTCAGGGAATCATGCAACACGTCTCTTTACGTCTACCTAATCTCAATCTGAAATTTTCTTGTTGAGGCTTTTCATTTATCAAACATTTATGTAGTTGGTGTCTTCTAGTGCCAGTTTGTGGCAATCATGCATTTCTCAGAGGAAAGGAATACTCTGTTTTCTTCACAACTATTTGTTGTATTGACGGTTTCTCTTGATGCGAAGTTCTGGCAATCATGCATTTGTCAGTATAAAGTAATATTTTAAATCTATTCACAACTAATCATTGGCAGTTGGAATGAACTTTTGAGATCTTCTTCTTCACTGCTTTTGAATTAAGAAACATTTTGTATGGTTCGTGTCAGCAGACGTGAATTTCAAGCAATCATGCATTTGTGAGTAGAAAGGAACATTTTACTTCTCTTAGCAAGTATTTATTTACTGCTAAGACTCAATTTTGATAAGGTATTGTTGACGCTTATGAATTTACAAAACTTCTAGTAACATTCGTGTCTCTTCACGCCTATTTGTGGCATTGATGCATTTGTCAGAGAGGAACGATTTATTTCTGTTCACAGCTGCTTAGTTTCAGATAAACCTGCACTTCTGAGAAGGTTTCCATGACACTTATGCATTTATGAAACTCACTGGACAGTTTAAGTCCCTTGACAAGAAAATGTGAGAATAAGTCATTTTGTCAACATATAGGAACCCTTTATTTCTCTCCACATATACTGAGTGACAGTGACGAATACACATTTGATAACGTTTTGTAGACATCTACACATTTATGAAACTCATTCGATGCTACGTGTCTCATGACGCCAATTTCTGGCAATCATGCATGTAACATTAGATTGGAACCCTTTATATCTCTTCACAACTTATTAAAGATAGCTAAGCATTCACTTTTGGAAATCATTTGTTTGACATTTATGCATTTACGAAACTCATTTGATGGTTTGAGTCTCTTGAAGCGAATGTCTAACAATCGTACATTTGCCAGTAGAAAGGAACCATTTATTTCCTTTCACAGGTACGCTATGACACATAAAAATGTACTTTTGATAACTTCTTGTTGACGCTTTTGCAGAGATTAAACACTTTGTATGTTGTTGTCTCTTGACACCAATTTCTGGGAATCGTGTGTTGTCAGTAGATAGGAGCCCTTCATTTCTCTTCACTGCTAACTGATGACATATTAACATGTATTATTCATAACGTTTTCTTGAAACTTACAAATTGACGAATACGATTGGATGGACCTTGTCTCTTGACGAATATTTCTCGCAATCATGCATTTGTTGAGTATGAAATATCTTTTTATTTCTGTACATTTCTACTTTATGGCAGTTGAAATGCTCTTTTGAGATGTTCTTCTTGACGCTCCTTCATTTATCAAATATTTTGTACAGTTCTTGTTTCCTGATGACAATTTTTGGCAATCATGCATTTGTCAGTAGAAATTAATATGTTGTTTCTCTTCACAACTTTGTTTGAGAGCTAAAATGCAATTTTGAGAATTTATTGTTGACCGTTATATATTTATAAAACACCAAGTACCATTTGTGTCTCTTGACGCCAATTTGTGGATAAGAACCCTTCAATTCTTTTCACAACTACTTAATTTCAGATAAACATCCACATTGGAGAACTTTTTCTTGAAAGGTATGCATATATGAAACTCATTGGACAGTTCAAACTCCTTGACAAAAATTTGCGGCAATCATACATTTGTCAATATATATATATATGAACCCATTTTTCTCTTCAGAACTACTTAATGACAGTTGCAAATGCACATTTCATAACGTTTTGTTGACACTTATGCATTTATGAAACTCAATATTTGTTTCGTGCCTCTTATTGCCAATTTCTGGCATTAATTCGCTTCACTGTACTTGATGACATATATTCATCAGCCTATTAGGACGTTTTCGTAAAACATAGAACTTAGGATGGACGCCAATATCTGCCAATCATGCATGTGTCAGTATAAAGTAACAACGTATGTCTCTCGACATCTACTTAATGACAGTTGATATTTGCTTTTGATATCTCCTTTCTGACGCTTTTCATTGATGAAACATTTTGTCAAGTTCATGTCTCCTGACGCCAATACATGGCAATCACACATTTGTGGAAAGGAAGATTTTATTTCTCTTCAGAACTATTTTGTAAAGATAACTAAAATGCAACATTCAGAAGGTATTGTTGACTCTTATGAATTTATCGAACACATTGAATCATTCGTGTCTCTTCACCCCAGTTTGAGGCAAGCATGCATTTGTCAATAGAGTTAAAACCTGTAGATCTCTTGTCAACTAATTAATGACAGCGAGACACGTGCTTTTGAAAACGTTTTGTTGACACTTATGCACATCTGAAACTTTTTGTATGATTTGGGTGTCTTGAATGGAATTACTGATAATGGTACATTTTCCAATAGAAGGAACAATTCATTTCCCTTCGCAGCTGCTTACTGAAAAACGTACATGTGATCACTTCATGTAGACCCTTTTTCTCTTATGAAACACTTTGAATCATTCGTGTATGTTGACGCTAACTTCTGACAATTGTGCGTCAGTCAGTACAGAGGAACCCTTTATATCTCTTCAAAACTATAAAATTACAGCTAAGCATGCATTTTGTAAGACGTTTTGTGACAATTATTCATTGAGGAAACTCATTGTACAGCTCTAGCCCCTTTTACAAACATTTATGGCAATTATTCGTTTGTTAGTATATATTTACCTTTATTTCTCTTCAGAACTACTTAATGACAGTTCCACATGCACATTTGATAATGGTTTGTTGACACTTATACATTTATTAAACACATTCGATGCTTGACGTGTCTTGACGCCCTTTTCTGGCAATCATACATTTGTCAGTAGAGAGGAACCCTTTATATCTCTTCACAACTAATTAATGATAGAGAAGCACGCAGTTCTTAAAACGTTTTGTTGACACTTATTCATTTATGAAACTCATTGGATGGTTTGTGTCTCTTGAATCCAATAACTGGCAATCGTACATTTGCCAGTAGAATGGAACCAATTATTTCCCATCGAAGCTACTTAATGGCACCAAAAATTTTTCTTTTGAGAACTTCTTGTTGACGCTTCTGCATTTATGAAACACTTTGTATGGTTCGTGTCTCTTGACGCCAATTTCTGGCAATCCAGCGTTTGTCAGTAGATAGGAGCTCTTTATTTCTCTTCAAAGCTACTTAATGACATATAAACATCCATTTTCCAGAAACTTTTCTTGAAACTTATAAATTGATGAAACCCATTGGATGCGCCGTGTCTTGACGCCAATTTTTGGCAATCATGCACTTGCCAGTATAAAGTAACATTTAATATCTCTTCACATCTACTTAATAGCGGTTGAAATGCACTTTTGAGATGGTCTTTTGACTCTCTTTCTTTTATCGAACATTTTGTATAGTTCGTGCCTCCTGACGCCAATTTTTGCCAATCTTGCATTTGTCAGAAGAAACAAACATTTTGTTACTCTTCTCAACTATTTATTGAAAGCTAAAATGCAATCGTGAGAAGTTACTCTTGACGCTTATGAATTTCTAAAACACCTTGTATGATTCGTGTGTCTTCACGGCAATTTGTCGCAATCATCCATTTGTCAGTAGATAGGAACCCTTTATTTCTCTTCACAACTACTTGATGGTAGATAAACTTTCACTTTTGAGTAGGATTTCATGACACATATGGATTAATGAAACCCATTGTACAGTTCAAGCCCCTTGGCAAGCATTTATGGCAATTTTTTACTTTTCAGTATATATTTACCCGTTATGTGTCTTCAGAACTACTTAATGAAGGTTATACATGCACATTTGATAACGCTTCGTTGACACCTATGCATTTATGAAACTCATTCGATTCTTCGTGTCTCCTGACGCCCATTTCTGGTAATCATGCACATTTCAGTAGAGGCGAACCATTTATATTTCTTCACAAGTAATTAATCACAACTAAGCATGCCTTTTTCAAGACGTTTGGTGCCACTCATTCATTTATGAAACTCGTTCGATGGTTTGAGTCTCTTGAATCCTAATAATGACAATAGTACATTTGACAGTAGAAAGGAATCATTTATTTCCCGTCACATCTACGTAATGACAAATACAAATTTACTTTTGAGAACTTCGTGTTGACGCTTTTGCATTTATGAAACACTTTGGACGGTCGGTGTTTCTTCAAGCCAATGTCTGGCAATCTTGCGTTTGTCTTTCATGTATCAAACATTTTGTATAGTTCGTGTCTCCTGACGCCAATTTGTGCCAATCTTGCATTTGTCAGTAGAAAGGAACATTTTGTTTCTCTTCACAACTACTTAATTTCAGATAAACATCCACTTTTGAGAAGGTGACGCTTATGCATTTATGGAACTCATTGGACAGTTCAAGCCCCTTAATAAGATTTTGTGACAATCGTTCATTTCACTGTATATCGGTAGCCTTTATTTCTCTTCTAAACTACTTGATGACAGTTACACATTCACATTTGTTAACGTTTTTTGTACACGTATGCATTTATGAAACTCAATCGATGCTTCGGGTCTCTTCACGTAAATGTTTGGCAATCATGGATTTGCAAGTAGATGGGAAGCGTTTATATCTTTTCAAAATTAATTGATCACAGATAATCACACGGTGTTTAAAACTTTTTTTTGACACTTATTCATTTATGAAACTCATTGGATGGTTTGAATCCCTTGAAGCCAATTACTTGGATTCGTACAGTTGCCATTAGTAAGGAACTATTTATTCACCTTCGCAGCTGCTTAATGACTATTAAAAATTTCCTGATGTGAACTTCTTTTTGACGCTTTTGCATATTTAAAATATTTTGGATGGTTCGTGTCTCTTGACGCCAATTTCTGTCAATCGTGCCTATGTCAGTAGATTGGACCCCTTTATTTCTCTTCACTTCTACTTAATGACATATAAACATCCACTTTTTGAGAACGTTTTCCTGAAAGTTATTACTTTTAGAAACTCATTGGGTCCAGCGTATCTCTTGACGCCTAGTTTTGGCAATCATGGATATGGCATAACAAAATAACTTTTTATATTTCTTCATATCTACCTGATGACATTAGAAATGCGCTTTTGAGATACTTTTCTTGACTCTTTTTTATTTCTCAAAGATTTGTATAGTTGGTGTCTCCTGACGCCAATGCATGCCAATCTTGCATTTGTCAGTAGAGAGGAACATTTTGTTTCTTAGCTAAAATGGAATGGTGAGAAGGTACTCCTTACTCTTATGAATGTCTTAAACACCTTGTATCATTCGTATCTCTTCACTCTAATTTGTGGCAATCGTGCATTTGTCAGTAGATAGGAACCCTTTATTTCTCTTCACAACTACTTAATTGCAGATAAATATCCACTTTTGAGAGGGTTTGATTGACTCTAATGCATTTAGGAAACTCATTGGACAGATCAAGTCACTTGACAAGATTTTGTGGCAATTGTTCATTTTCTCAGGATACAGGCACCCTTTATTTTTCTTAAGAACTACTTACTGACAGTTATACATGCAACTTTGATAATGTTTTTTGACATTTATGCAGTTATGAAACTCATTCGAAGGTTCGTGTCTTTTGACAGCAATTTCTGGAAATCATGCATGTGTCGGGATAGAGGAACACTTTATATCTCCTGTTCGTACAATAATAACAAGAGAAAAGGGTGAAGTCTACAAGCTTTGTATAGTTTAACAAATTAATTTATTTCCTTAGGAAACAATGTAGAAACTGAAAATAGGATATACAGATTGTGAATATAATCCAAAATTCAATCGTTA
>JAECUM010038588.1:0-25880 GCA_016617855.1 Megalonaias nervosa
TAAGTTGGCTAAAGCAGTCAATACATTGGCCATGGAATGGTAGGCAGCTTTGTTAATGACCCAAGCAGTCCTGGCCATCACCTCCCAAATGCAGTCATTTTCTGCAAGCTGGAAAATTGCCAATGAGGCCGAATCTAACATCGAAGACATAGTAGCTATATTTCAGACTAGTTTTAACATGGCATGGAACACATTTCTGTTCACTTTATAAAACAGTGGAGGGGATATGTGAACTGATGCTAGAATTTTGCCATAGTCCAGGAGATCATTACTGACAGTGTCTGTTTTGTACCTGTAAGATGAGAACTTGGCTTTCTGAAAGGCCTTAGAATTCCCCAGGTCACAAACAGCTGGTCAATGATCTATTTAGTTTTAGCTGATTGGGGAAGGAGCCGATGGCATCTCCTCCGTGTCAAAATTTACTGATGCATTAATTTTATATTCTTGAGTAGTGGTAGGAGCTGGAGGCCAGTTTGAAGTTGCCAACACTGTTTAAATCTCCTCCACTGCGGCCTTAAAGTTAAATTCAGTCCATTTCATGGCTGGATCTAAGTATGGCTGATTTTGTAGCAATTCATCACAATCATTGTGCATCAAGTCCTGATCTAATCCCACTTGCAACTCTGGATAAGCCATACCAAGTGGCAACAAAGTTTGAATTCCAACCTCTCTGAAATCATCACTGATTCTCCCATATGGATAAGCAGCGAACATAATGTTAGTCCATCACTGCTGGAATGGCCGGCTGGTTTGCCTGGCATATCATCGGCCTGGATGTTGGGGGTAGAGAAGACAGTCCGGCTATCACTGGTAACAGCCGCTCTAAAGGCATGGCTGGATGGCTGAATATCTCACTCAAATCTCTGTCATAGTAAGTGTATGTTGCTGATGGTTTGGCTAATCATGTGGATCCATCATTAAGATCCCCGTAAATCCTAGTTTGCTCGCCAATTTTATCAAAAAAGTCTCCATGCTGGGCCAGGCTGTATTATGAAATAGATCCAATGGATCTGGTACAAACCCCATGAGTCCAGATTTACAGACCCAAAGGCCATGCTCAGACATGCAGGGGGACTTAAGTCCACTGGAGAGCCTAAAAATATGAGGGGATCCTCCCCCGCCTAAGTCAGAAATTGCAAGCAACGAACTTTATGTCGGGCGGGGGTGGGGTGGTGGTGGACACCAAACTCACAATGGAAGCTGACTTTGGATGTATACTAAGGAGGTTAACATTATCTTTCCTCAACTTATTCTGTCTTTCCTTCCTTTCTGATGCCTTCAGAACTATTGCTTTGAACTTTCTGCATTTCAGGCATTTATTGAACAATACTGAAACAACACTAGAAGAGAAAACAAAGAATAAATTAGCAATTCAGCATGTTACTAACTTGCTAGTACTGTAGCCTGACTTCCTCTGTCCACGTATTACACATGCTGCATGGCACAGACAATATACACTTAATACATACAAAAGCCATGGTTGTCTTTCCTTGCTTGGAACTTTCTGCATTTCATGCATTTAGTTGACATTTCTACCGAAACTGCACAAGAGAAATAAAGCACAACTTAGCAATTCATTATGTCACTAATATGCCAATACCACCCCTGTTACTAATGGAGTAAGCAAAAATAGTCAGTGTCGCAATAAATTGTAATGACAACACGAGTTAAATGATAGTGTGTTGTAAAGTGGTCTTAAAATGACAAAATCTGTAAAGGTGAGAAAGCAACTCAAATTTGGAAAATAATGTACAAATAATATAACCTGTTGAAGAATGATTGTCTAACACAATCAATCCAAATTTAAAGTTGGATGGTCCCACTGTAACACTAAAATGGCTTGGATTGTTGCAGGTATAATCGATGTGTTATCAGTATAGCAGAGAAGTTTAATAAAAAGTAGTGACACCTGGCGGTGGCAAGGGGAGGTAATCAAGAAGAGTTATTGTCCTTGGTCTATATTAGCTAGACGGTAAATGATAATTTTCATCTTTCAGTATGGCTCAATTTGTGAGGAAGTGGGCTTATATCCCTATCACTAATGCGATTGGAAACATATTTGAGGGAGAAATTCACTTACTTATGCTAGTAGACTATGAAACCAAAATATACCAAACTTAAAATGCAATATTGTTTATAAGATGTTATGACCATTACCACACGCATCATGAAAGTAATAATGAATGGACTGTTTTGCTTTATATTAATGCAGTGTAGACAACAAATCTAAAGTATCTTTTAATGGAAGGGATATCACATGCTAACTGGTGTAACTGACAACACACTGGCTGAAATCTTCATGATGTCAATTTCATGAAAAATGTTGACTGCATGTCAACAATTAAGAGAATTTGTGATAGAATAAATTTATATGAAAAATTCATTAAACAAAAAGGAGATAAAGATAAGGTTCTATCTTTTACAAGGTTCTGCCAAGAAATAACAATGAAACCCTCAACTTGGATTTCCTTGTCTTTCCTTGCCAACCAGGACATAGATTCATTAGTCTCAACATGTTTATGCGGGTGAGACAAAAGGTCTTCACCATATGAATAATATATAACTTACAGCTGCATCTACATTGGCAGGTGATTCATCGTTGGGATCTGCAAGCATGGATATGACACTAACAAGAATTGTCTCTACAGTATGAACAGGTAACCACCTCTCTGAGGCCTTCTCGTAACCATACTTGTCATCACCTGGCTCATGGAGGATTGAAATGCACACAGAACCGTCCTTGGCGACTGGAACCAAATAGATACAAGTATATTGTATATTACTGTTCATTACATGACTCAACCGACCTGAAACCGCTCACTACTCTGCCTAATCAGGATATTACCAAGAAATCTAGACTAGTACAATGCTTTCTACAGGAATTTATATTTTCAGTATCCACATCTATATGTCAAGACACAATAGCATCATTTGTCCAATATTAAAAAGGTTTTATTGCCAAAATATAATCTGTCAAAATTAGTCTAATTCTGTTGAGCCGTGTTTGAGAATTCTTTTTTATAGTGATTTTCTATTTTTAGTAACAGTGCCAGTATATGCTGGCACACTGGGATCATTTGTACCAATTTGAAAGGTCTTTCTGCTTTCTGTCAAAGGTGGTCAAATTTTTATTTTCTTACTTTTAGTAACTGTGCACATATCTGATGGCAGATCTGCATGATCTGTACCAGTTTGAAAGGCCTTTGTGATATGGTGCTTTCTTTCAAAATTGATAAAATTCTGTCCTGTAGATTTTTTGAAACTTTTTAAGGGTTTCCTATTTTTTGTAACAGTAGTGATATTTGACGGCAGATTAGCTTCATTTGTACCATTTAAAAGGCATTTATGCCATGGTATTTTCTTTCAAAACTGGTCAAAATTCTGCTGAGCAGTTTTTTAAAAAGCTGTCAAGGGTTCTCTATTTTTATCACAATGGCAATATCTGATGGCATATCTGGATAATTTATACCATTTAAAAAGTCTTCATGCCAGGATGCTTCGATTCAATACTGGTCAAATTATGCTGAGAAGTTTTGAGAGGTTTAAAGGTTTTTCTATTATTTGTAATGGTGGCCATACCTAACAGCAATTCAGCATCATTTGTACAAACTCTGTAAGCACTTAATGCTAGGATGCTTAATGCTAAATTTGGCTGAAATTTGTCCATTGGTGATTGTGAAGAATCTTAAAATACAAAATATTGATTGACGGTGCACAACAGACATAGGGTCATACCATAGCTCACATGACCTTATGGCTATTCAATTTGGTAGAGTGTGTTTGTGTGTGTGCGATTTGGATTTTTGACAATTTTCCAATCATATCATTATCATGTCTGCAGTGTGACAGTTCACAGTGATATCTAGCACTGGGGAATCATGCCACAGACATGCAGCATCATATCTAACCCAATCACATTATACTGACATCAGAACGATTAGTCCTAACACTAACATCTTCATTCTGAGCACCACACAAGGCAGGTGTTAGTACCATTTTTATAAGTCTTTGATATGACTCAGGTGGGGTTCAAACCCATGAAATCCCCAATCCAAAGCTATGCTCTAACCAATCAGGCCACCAGAGTGGTCCAATTTGTTAGAAATTCTGTAAAATCAGTACATTTATAAATTATTTTGTCCAGTACATTCGAATATTCTACATAAATGCTGTTTTTTAAGCCATTTTAGCTGCCTCATTTAGTACTCTCAAATCAAATGTCCTTGAATACTGACTATCCAATATTACACTGCATAAGAAGAGAAATTTGTTGTTTATTATGTGCATTCAAAATCTGTAGCAAAGCATAACGTTTCCACACTTCCTCTCCCCACCCGATATGTTTGTATGATTCAGACTAACAATTAAATGCATGTATATATTTTCCATCTTTATCGTAAACCAAGTATGACCATAAACATTTATTCGGTACAGAAGACAAATGCAGTGACTATCTTAAAAAATTTGGTAAGTTTGCTCACAAGGAAAATCACAGATATGTGGTTAATTAAAGTAAATTAAATATTGACATTTTAACTCATATATAAACACTGTATCACTTTTATATGATCACATTTTAAGACTATGTTCTTTATCAACCTGCTGTATTACATGTTATTTTGAAACGAGCACCTGAATGACAATGAATAGAAACAGCAATGTTGTAAGCAATGTAACTATTCAGAAATTTAGTGGGAGTCTGAATTCAAGTGATTTATCATGTTTTACGTTTTCCCGTTGTAAATATGATGGTACATTTTGCCTTGGTTTCTTTTACAAAGTGCTGCTAAACTCAATAGTTAAACAAGTGAAGATTCAAATTATTTTTTTCTTTCTGAGTTAAACAAAGTATTCTCATTTCAATGTTTATTTATTTGTTTCACTTATATGGCAAATACAAAAACAATGTGTATGTTTAATTTAAATCCTAAAAGGTTACCATAAGTTCGATGAATTTTGAATATAAGTGAAGAAATAGTGCTTTTGTACGTAAAGAGGAAATTTTGTGATATTCTTATTTTTTATACAACTACTGTTAAGAGTTCTAAATTTGACAAGAAATTAAAGTTATTCACAATTAGTGCAAACTAATCCCAAATCTTTGATATGCAAGTTACCCCAGTAATCTAATGACACTGCAATAATCTGAAGGACACTGAAAGTCAAACATGTAATCAATAGGGAATGTTTTAAAATGATTAAAACTCACTGTTGGGGTGGAAAATCTCTGTCTGGAATATCATCTTAGGTGGTTTCAGGGGGTACTCTTTAGGGAATATCAGATGAGCTTTAAAAAATCCTCCTTCGCTGCAAAGCAAAATACAGATAGTGCTAAGTCATAAAGTGAACAAATGAGGAGTATATTCTTTGTCTAAAATAAATGCAACTCTATACAATATTTATTCACATTTATGAATAAAAGAGATTACAAAATAAATTTAAAGATGGGTTTCTTTGAATATTTATTGTTTGCCTTTTTATTTTTTAAGCTGAGAATTTATCTGAGACAACTGTCACAGGCATAAGCAGTCATTTCTGTCAGATTAAAAATCCCTCAAAACTGTTAACACCCATTTGCCTTCTACATATTAACATGAGGTGTCTAACTCACATGGTTTGAAATCCCCCCTCCAATTCCAAGCTAATTATTGTACTCCTTCACCATGTTCTGCCACTTTACACATATATCAACATAATGGAGGCATTCCAGACATGTTCCTCATGTATATTTAATTACTTTACTGTTCATTCAATAACAACTTTAACATGAAGCATCTCTGTTGCTTTGCATCTTGTCTGTTTGGATTGAATTCGAAGGCTACAATTTTGGTGTCACACAGTTAAATATATTACAATTCTAATTATTATTTTTTCAAGTCCTTGGTAAAACAAAAGTTTCCAAACAGAATATGTGACAAACTGGAAGTACTGCATCAAAGCTTTATCTATATAAATACAAAGTAAAAGAAAAGTTTCACACAAAGTGGCTATTACATGATCCACAAAGCATTTAAGTTGTACATGGGGAAATGTTTGGAATGTCTCCTTTCTTGTTGATATACACAACCAACTACTCACTGTGTGAACAGGACAAAAATCATCAGCAAAAAATTTGCAAGAATTGGTGAGGGAGCAGATTCCAACTGCACAGGGTATAGTCACCTTTTGTTAATTTGCAGATGGGGTCTGGGTGTTGTCAATAATTTCCTATTTCACTGACAGAAATGAGTGCATGTGGCCATGGCAGTTGTTTTGCATATGCAGTAAGTACAATGTGATCAATTTGGTTGTTAGTCATCTCTGCTCCCCAACTCAGACTTGTTCTGGATAAGATTTTCTGTTTGAAGGTAACACCATCAAGCCTTCCAAAATTAAGTCAAGACATGAAATAAGATGTTTTAAAACATTCATGCAGCACAAAACAAAAAAGAGTGTGATAACCAAGTAGCACACCTGATCAAAAATGAAGCCTGAAATGGCACAAAAGGCTGAAATAAAATCACTGACAACTGATATCTAGTCTGTTTGAAAGTATTTTTTTTCTAATTCTGTCAAGAATGATAACAGCATATGAACAGATGATAGATCTGTCTGTCTGTCTGTAATCTGCACACTGGAAAGACACCCAAGATCTCAACATATAAAATGGCACCATCCTAACACTGAGGAACTTTTAAACAATTAAAAGACCCTGAAGCTAATATGTATATTGATAATGTATCACATCGCAGGCTATGTATCTTGAATCCTATCAATATGTAGCACAGGCATATCGTTTCACCCTAAGAAAGGTTCATGTTCCAGTGACCTCAGGAATTCCCAATCCACTTATTCTGTAATAACCTATCAAACAAAGCATTGCATATTTTCATATTATGGAGAGTTATCCTTTGACCTTGTAACAGTGTTCATCAGATCTCCAGTTATGTTGAATTTTAATCAGACAGTTACCCCAACATTTGATTTGATTGAGACCTGTGTACAGTGATATGCATCAAATCCCAATATCACTGACAATTGCCATACTGCATCAGTGATTTTAAAACTGAAACTTTAGGATTCCAGGCTCTAAAAATGTAGAGTCCCAAGGAAATTCCCGGTAGTCCCCAACTAATTCATAAAGTCTCAGTCCAAGTGTGTAAACTTAATGTTTCCAGCATACTTTATGCAATGCATCAATATAACATGATTTTTAAAAATATTTTTAGTATAAAATAAAAACAAGGTTTTTAATGCTGTATTGCACAGAGAGATTTTCTGTTATCTGCTTAAAAGCGGCACAAATGTAAAAAAAATGATTTGAATTTGTGATGTCTGTCAATAGAACCATTTTGCTGTTTGAAGTTTTAATTAAATGTATATGCAAAGTGTGACGAGAACAAAAATTTTAGACAGCTGGGCCGATACAAATACAAATCCCTGTCACAACACATATATGATCTGATTTATCTTGTGTTGGGTAAATGCAGAGAAATGCAAATTAGTACTTCCATTAATTTACTGAGTTCGTCTTTCTACACTCCACACGTAAGGAACAAACAGTACTTATATCTCCCGCATTGTTCTCTTTCTTAGCCAAGGAATTTCTCTACAAAATCTGACTGCTATTGGCTATTCTTTGACCTCTGACCACTTACCTTATCAGTCTCATTCTGAAATTACATCATATCTCAGGTAAGCCAGTTGCTGGACATTTTAAAACAAAAAAAAACTGCAAAAAAAAGCTGAGCACTCTGGATACTCAAATATAATTGGAAGTAATCCTCATCTAAATAAACTAGGAATATATGCCACTGTCCATCTTAATTCAATTTAGGATGATTGGCTAATTACTAGCATTCAGCTTGGCCTAATGCCAACAAGTTTGATTTTTACAACCAAAGCAAAACTCACTGGAAATATTTAAATCAAAGACAAATTTAAAACTTGTTCAATCAAACAAAGGCTGCAATAAGGACAGTGGTAAAAATGATTTCAATAAAGATAGCAGTAAATCTTCTATTTGATCTATAGGAAGCCTCTTAACTTCCCCAGTCCTTGATAATCCCCTTCCAATCAATCAGGCTGCACAGTGCACAGGAATTACGTAATGTGGTAAGGGTCTTATAAGACACCTGTTTCAACATCTGTATATACTAACTTGGGTAATCAACTGATCACTGCATGAAACTGTCCATGTGCCGGCAAAGCCTTTTATGTGGCATATATTTATTAGATACTCTATAAAAGCACAAGGAAAATATGCAGCAAACCAGAGATCTGCAGGAGTCAAAATATGTGCATCCCGGCAGCTTACTTCAATGTCGGGGAAACTAAGCCCTCAGTTCAAAGTAAATACCTGCCAAGTATAACTTTAATACTTTTTTCTAAGAAAAACAATTATTATTATTATTTATTTGTAATAATATTGCTAATAATTTTTGGCTGATTCTTCAGTAATAAATATTTGTAAAGGTGCTGCAAAAGATAAAGTTTCTTAAAAACAAATTAGTGGACAAGAAATAAGTATGATTTCTGTGTATTTATCATGAAAAATTAGAAGATACAATAAAATTAAAAACAAAGCAGTCAGTTGTAAAGGAATGAGAACTCACAACAATGTATCAGGCGGTCCATAGATCAAAACTTCCCATTTGTACATGTCTTCATCATCAAGCAGTCCTGCAGAAAATCCCTCCACAGGATTTTTGTTTAATTCTGCAAACATACATTAGAATTTATTTCATGTACATGTAGAAGCAAGATAAATAAAAAACACCCCTCTGGACAAATCTGTTTAAGCTACCACAAAATTACCCCTCCCCCCACCACACCAACACTTTGTACCCATGCATTTCTAAATCTAAATAAATGTTTAAATTTTTCAACCTCCTCAACTTCAATATTTTTGCAACACTCTCTTGTGTTACTGCGATGACATTACTATAATAAATCCATGCATTTTTCAAATATCGAATCATTTGAAAACAGTATTATTCATACCCTATTTAACCATCCCCTTACCTTTACTGTTGATATTCAAGTAGATTTATGTTTGTAAAACATGAAGTATAACCCCTCCCCCCCATGCCATGCACACAAAACACGTCCATGTCCACCCAACAATATCCAAATATTTCAATTGCAAAACTGCCTTAACGGCATACAAATCCAATAATGAATCCAAACAAGCTTAATTATGACTATGACATGTGTATGACACTCAGTGTAATAATTTCTGTACCACTACTTTAAAATGGATTCAGGTCAGATGCCTGGACATATGACCATGTGGAGGGACAGATTTCAAACAATATTCCCCATTATGCTATCATAGTGGAGGCAAAGAATGTCAATATTATAATGCAAATTGATTTCATACCTTTAACCTTTTCACACCTTTTAGAATTCCAGGAAATTCAGAAGTAATTTACACAGTTTGGTGAAAGACCACTAGGCAGTTTAGGAAATCATGGTCACAGACAGATGGACTGACAAAAAAATTTCTCCAACACTTTCAAAAAGTATTCCTAAACTTAAAACAAATAAACTTATAAATTCTACACTGTTCTCTCTATTAAACAAATATAATTTCAAAGTCCCATGGCATTGAGAAATATCTGTACTTCCAAAACTGAGATTCTAATCTATGAACAAGTCTTTTCAAGGACGTATCAGCAATTCTAAGTTACTTGGCTTACTTTGGTTACTGATCAGGCACTGTCTAAAGAATAGTCCAATCATTGATCAGGCTTTGTCTGAAGAAGAATAGTCCAATCAATGATCAGGCTTTGTCTGAAGAAGAATAGTCCAATCATTGATCAGGCTTTGTCTGAAGAAAAATAGCTCAAATACGATTGAGCTCTGAACTGATATGCATCCTTTATTAATGAATTCTACAATAGGAAAGAACAGTTTGGTTCCAAGTATACTGAAATCCTGTGTAAAGATTGTATGTTTCTTTTAGATTATTTTACTTCATGTAATACCAAATTATATTTCTGAAATTTATGAAACAGAAGATCTTAAAATTCAGCTACCCACCTATAGTGGTTTGGTGTGATGTTTACTCTCCACTATCAGGTGACCATTTAATAACATGGTTTTTGTTTGAACAGTATTCCAGTGTAATCACAGATAATTATTACACAGTCATAGTGTAGTACTTTTGTGAGTAACCCTCACAAAGTCTATTTTTTCCATGCTTTCTGACAACTTGTGTGGAGAATTTACTTCCCTAATGGACATATCTATACTGGCTGGAGACCTACTGTTGCCACTCTTTCCAGGCTTTTTACAAAATCATTCATTAACCACATGAGCTTGCTCAGTGGTGATAAAATTTATAAAAGTAGGGTCTTCAGCATTTTATTTTTTATAATGTTAAAAGAGAAATTAAAAAACACTACCTGTTGAATAGGAAGCATTAAACAAACTGGTGTTTGTGACGAATTTTGTGGTAGATTTAATACCAGTTGTCACTACCTTGAAAAATTGATCTTCTAGTTGATTTTATTTGTGCTCAACTTTATTTAACATATAACATTTAATGATTATTTTAACCTAAATTTATTCAGCTTTGGAATTTAAATTCGTGTCTATATGTGTTAGGAAATATGAACTGACAAACTTTTACTTATTCACCCTGGATGGCAGAGTGGTCTAAAGCACATGCCTTTACCTATCACTGTCATGTCATCTTTGTCCATGACAGGTTAGTGTCTTAGACTTGACCAAATGTGGGTATGTCAGAAAGCTTGCAAGTAGCTTCCAGTGGGTCAATGGTTCTTATGAAGGTTTTCCAGGTTCTTCCTCTAACAGCTGTACTGGCCACCAAATATACCGGTAGATTATATTGTGCTGAAAAATGGCAGCAACTCAGAATAACAACTTATCCACTGGTTTGCAAAGTGTGATATTTGAATGACATTGCATAATGGTTGCATCAGCATCTATTTGAGAGCAGTCTGGATAAATGTCTTGAATTATGTAACATGGGACATTTAAGAAGACAAAGATCCTTGAATAGCTTCCAAAACACTGAACATCAAGGGAACTAATATAGTCATTTTTGTGCAATAGGCACCTGTTTTGTTATGCTATTCAAATCATCAAAGTAATGGGATAATGAATTTAAAGAATATGATAATGAATTTAAAGAATACAACTCAAAATCTAAGAACAGTTGCCAATATATATTCCAAATTTAAGAGTGAAATATAGTAACTAATTTCAATTTTGAATGAAAAAAAAACATAACAGCAGCACACCTTTTCAATAAAAGTTTAATGGAAACCTCCAGCAGTGAAGCATCAGACAATAATTACTGAGTAATGTCGATGGAAGGTCAAATCAATATAATATGCATATATTACATTCCACCTGTATGGCATAGTTAGTATGCTCTATATTATATTTAATAAGTTTATGAAATTATTTATATAAACAGTGTTCTAAAATTAAATCCTATAATATAATAAAAGCAAAATGATTGATACTTCACATAAATAAATGTGGCATAGATCAGGTTATTGTCACTATTAAAACTATTCTTCATTATTTAAGCAGGTGCTACCGAAAAACTCTGTCATCATTGCTCAGGATACCATACTATCTTCTGCATCATGCATTCAAACACAGGACTGGTGGCACCACTGTGGACACTTGCCACTTTGAACACACCATGTTTATTTTGTCTCATCTTGAACACTGTCATCATCAGACTCCTCACCAGGTCCAGGTGGGTCAGCAAATTTGCATTCATCATGTATATCTAAGAGAAGCTCCTTTTTCTTTCTGTCTTTCTAAAGATTTTCTGGATTTCTTATCCTGTTTTTCTCTAACTTTTACAGGTCATTCTCTTAGTTTTTGCTGTTTCTTCTCTTCTGTTGCCTTTTGCTTCAACTTCTTGTAAAAATCATGACATGTTAGAACTTTAGATTCTAAAACCATTTTTGGTCTTGTAACTTGAGATAATGCACAAATGTGCATCGTGATGCAATAAAATTAAATATGATGCACTAAAACCCCATCCTAATAGTCCTGTCAGACGCATTAAAAATTGCTGCCTTAAGTATATTTCCAGCTTATAGAAAGGTCGAGGTGTCTCAAACAAGCAGCGCCTCATGTCTTCAAAATGTAGTATAGTTCCCTACTTCATATTCTTTGCATTCCACTATAGGTACAATTGAATGCAAAGCATGGAGGCTGAGGAAGCATACCAGGTATGGAAGCAGACTGTTCAAAATGGTGCTCGATGCTTGGATCAGATGTGCATCAAAAGAGTCATTAATGACAAGAAATCTGATGTCCAGCCATCAGTGAAGTCATCCAAGAAATCATGAATTATGTCATTTTTAAAGATCACCCATGACAGCATGAACTGTAACTCAGGAGTTGGCAACCTATGGTACTCTATGTAAAATAGGTTGCTGACCCCTGCTGTAACTCTTCCTAGGAAATGGCTAGATAAACTACAAAATAAATTGGGCTAAAAAAATTCCCACAAAATCTTCGTTTTATGAAAAGCAGACATTTATACCAAGGAATCAGATTATACAAATGTAACGTTTGTAATTATACTAAATTTATTAACAAAGTTCAGTACAATTTTGTTGTGTAATGCGTTTTGGAGGTTAGACTCAATATATGTGACTGAGAATTACTAAGATATCATTACTGTCAGGGGATCTACTCTTATCCAGAGATACTGGCATTCAAATTAAAAGTTTCATATTTCGTATAGGCAAACAAAAGGTAAAGTTAAACCATTCTGCAGAATTTGGAAGATAAGAATACCAACTTAAGTCATTTTTTGCAAATATCAGTATGAATACATGGTGATCCTGCTATAGCATGCTTTGTTATAACACGAATTAGGATATAACACAGTTGTGGCGTGGCTCTTTAAGTTTCATATGCATGTATTTTTCTTGCTTTTGAAAAAATAATTTTTCTTAAAAGTATGAAAAATAACGTGTAAAATGTTTACTATCATTTGGAGGAAGAGATTGTATATGAATTCTAATATAAAATGAACATGTGGCTACTGAAATTATGAATGCATGTATTTTTCTTGTACACGAGAAACTATTTTATTCTTCTTAAAAGTATGAAAAATAATGTTTAAAGAAACATATTCAGGGATCACACTGGGCTTCGCCAATGTTGCAAATCGCAATTTTTTTCTTATAGGAGACAAAAATATACCATCTGGCAATTTTTTTTTATTACAACATTTTTGGCTGTTTAAACTTGTTATACAATCTTAGGTTCTGGAGTGGAGGAATTCAAGTACAACATGAACAGAAGCCGCAAACTTGGATACAAAATGCACTGTAATCTATCTATTGTTATATAAATGAATCCTTTGTTCATATTGACAAACCATCTTAAGTACATTGTTACATCATAATCCTCTTATGCTGACATCTTGCCTGAGTACTGTATGCTGCTGATCCCCTCAAATAGTCATGCTATCGACTAGCTACAATTGACCAACCTTTGAAGGCAGAACAGGAATGACTTCAACTGACCAAACAATGGCTAATTTTGTTTTTCTGAAACTTCAAAGAAACTGACCACCTCTGAAGCACCGATCATTCTGTATAAATGATAAGAAAACTGGAAAAAAATTCAGTCCCAATCAACGTTCTACAATTATTTGATGTTACCACCAGAATAAGAAATGGGCATTTGTTTGGTCCTCCAAATTTGTTCTTTAGCAGTGACTTCAATAACACCTGCACCCTTCATCAAAGCAAGCAGATTATGATCTTCAATAAAAAAACAAAGCACCTTTCATCAAAGGAAGTCAGAACCTAACTTAAATACATACAATGGAATCTGATGGACTGTTACATTTTCCAAAGTGTCCAGAAGACGTTTATTGTACCGTGAAAATTTCTTTTGCAGTAAAAACTTTTATGCTTAAGATTGCTACTAATGGCTGCATAAAATTAAATTTCCAATTCTATGAAACCATAAATATCTGGCCATCAAGTTACTTTTAATTTATTAAAGTTTTCATTTTCCTATGAATAGCCTGATCCCTCGGGTAGCCTTGGCAAGATGATAGCTGTCTCCAGCTGTCCAAAATCCAGGCTAGTTTATGTACATGTAGCATGTAAGCAACTATAGCCATGTGCTACTGGCGACAATGTCATAGCGGACTGTTTAGTGGCACATGTTTGTTGACAATGGGATATGGATCAAATGAGAACCAACATTCTTTATATATGTCTTACTTGTGCTTTCTAATGGGATGTGACCGATACATTAATTTTATAACATGTGATCTATACTCGAATTCATGGACTTTTCATACACATGTACAGTACTTAACACTTTATGGACTATACTATAGAAATGTAAGTGGTCAATATGCAAGTGTATTTTAGACTAGTTTTGTCTTCATTTAATCAAAAGCACATATTTTTGCACCCATTTTTATTACCACCACCCCCACCATCTTCTTTTGGTACATGCATAATTTTTTTCAGCTAACTGACCTGGTTGATTTTAACACAATTCATCTATAACAGTCAGGGTCTATGGATGAACTATAGCTGGGTCACACTGTTTTTATGAAGAACTTTGTCTATTTAAAAAACACAATCACAAATATTTCTTGAGAACAAACTCTGTGCCAGTTCCTTCTTTTTCCGATTCCACATTTTAACACTTGCCTCTACTTTATGAACTATGTGTGTGTGTGATTTGCATTTGTAATGTAGCTTTAACAATTTTTCAGTCATGTTGCTATGATGTCTGCAGTGAGTTAGTTCAAAGCGATGTCTCGCACTGGGGCATCATGCCGCAGACATGTAGAATGATGTCCAGCCAGTCACATTATTCTGACACCAGGCTGACCAGTCCTAACACTAACCTCTCAACACTGAGTGCCTAGCGAGGCAGCTGTTAGTACCATTTTTATAAGTCTTTGGTATGACTCTGCCTGGGTTCGAACCTGCAACCTCTGGACACTTGAAACACTTCGCCACTGGAGTGGTATGAACTGTGTAACATTGCTGAAAATAATGGTGAGAATTATTTTTTCAGTCACTGATTTTATTTTAAAGATATGAAAATTTACAAAATTATCTTATAACTAAATTTTAAAATGGTAATTTACTCAATTGTGATATCAGATCAATTTATACCTGTATATGTACAAAAACACTGTAATGAATATGCACTATTGGTTTTAAGAGCAACATATTTCAAATTGTGTATGACTCAAGAATATATTTTCATGCAAAAATGTTAGTGGGGCGCTTGATTAAAAGACAGAGAAAGGCTTTTAAGTACAAGGAACACAGAAAAAGTCAATTTATTCTTAAAGCTCAACGTTCACAAAACAATTATATGTAATTAAAGTGTGACCCTGCTACTGCAGGCTCCATTATAACACGAATTCAGATCTAACACGGATGTGGCGTAGCTCCCAAAATTTGATATACATGTATTTTCTTGTACATGGAAAAAAAATTTCTTTCACAAAAGTATGAAAAAACGTAACAAGTTTATTATCATTTTGGGGAAGAGACTGCGTATGAATAATACAAGGTGATCATGGTGTGGCTCCTGAAATTTTATATGTATTTTTCATGAAAAAAAGACTTTTCTTCTTAAAAGTACGAAAAATAACATGTAAAAAGTTTATTCAGGGATTGCACAGGCTTTGCCAATGTCGCAAATTACGATTTTTTCTTTACTGGCGGCAAAATATACCATCTGGTGATTTTTTTTTGTTGGCAACATTGTTGGTTGTTTTAACTTGTATATACAACCATTGGTTTGGAGTGGAGAAATTCAGAGGCCCCATGAAAGGAAGCCACAAACTTGATATAAAATGCACAGAAATTTATCTATTGTTACATGAACAAATTCTGTCCATATTGACAAGCCATCTTAACAGTGCAATGTTATATCATAATCCACTTACACTGACATCTAGCATGAGTACTGTATGCTGTGAGATATCCGCTTTTTTTTGTTGACATTTCTGGTAGCAGAGATCAACCAGACAAGGCATTATCTCATAATCTATCTTTCATTGCATTTTCGGTCGCTCGCTAGTACTTAATATATTTACAGAGACTGATATTTGTATGTGGATGGTAAGTAAAATTCCTCTTCTTTTCACTCAGAATTAAATCCTTCAGAACACTCACATTTTCTGTAGTAATCCCTGTCATTAGACCTAAACACCTGCATCTCTATCATCTGTTGACCCTTTTTAAAATTTCTGACGCATGCATGGAAGGCAGCATCAATCCACTACCACAAATGTAAAAAAAAAAAAAAAAAACCCAAAGCAAAATCTTACTTGTTGGTATATTCAATAGGCAGTGAGGAACAGTAACTACAATCGACCAAACAATGGCTAATTCCTTTTTTAAAAATGTATCCAGATAAAATAGTTTGTTGAAATTTCAAAGAAAACAGATTACCTTTGAAGCACCAACTGTTATGAAAACGTACTAAGCAAACAGAAAAAATCAGTCTCAAGCATGCAATACAATCATTTAATGTTGCCGCCACAGTAAGAAACGGGCATTTGTTTGGTTCTCCAAAGCTGTCCTTCAGCGGTGACTTCAAAGGAAGTCAGTATGAAACTTTAAATAAAAGCAATGGAATCTGATAGATTGTTTCATTTTCCAACATGACTGAAACACCTTTACTTTGCTGTGAAAGTTTCCTTTCTGCAGGAAAAAAGTTTATGCTTATGAACGCTACCAACAGCAACTTAAAATGCATACTAACTTTTACCGACTTGGGACGTACTGAAAACTAAATGTGCTTCATCATTTGTTATGTGATTGTGCTATTTTTTCCACTGAATTCAGACCTATATGACTTGTGACAAAATTATTGAATATTTAAAATCTGTGTGCGCACATATTTTCGATGGAATTACTTGTATTGTGGATTCAATGTATGTGATGAGATTCGCAGGTGAATACAGTGTTGATACTCTATTCATGCTATACGTTAGACATGTCTATATAACAATATACACGTATTTGTGCTAGGGTGAAATGATAAACCTGTGCAGTGTATCAGTACAATTCATGATACGCAGCCTGCAATATGATACATATTGATACACATATGATCTTGATGGTCCTTCCATCTTTGAAAGGTAGGTAGTACCCTTTCATGTATATTGACATTCTGGTCTCATTTCCAGTATGCAGACTACAGACAGACATATAGCTATGATATATTTATATGCAATTCTCACTAATGAGAAGATGATAATATTTTCAAACAGACTATGGTTGCATTGAGTTTTATCCAATGATTTAGACCATTTAATGGTGGCTCTGTTTAACTCCCTTTGTTTTGTACAACATGAATAATTTGAAAACATCTTATTACCAATTTCGTGTCTCAGTTACACATGGAATTCATTACGATGTTATCTTCAAAACAGAAGAAATAATGCAATTTCCTCATGCAAAGAAAATCTCATCAAGACAAATTCAGGCATGGGGATAAGGTTGAATACCAACAAAATCTATCACATTCTACTTGACACAAAGACTGCTGCAGCCACAGGTACATGTACTTGTATTTGGTAGTGAAGAAGGAAAACTAATGACTACATCCAGTCTTATTCTACAAGTATTTTAACTTACACAAGGTGATAAACTTGAGCAGTTTGAAATCTGCCCCATAGCTCATTCTATGCAAATTTCATTTATTCCATCAGTACCTTCATTTACTAGTTAGATATCTCTGCATAAAAAAGAGAAATTCCAAATTTGTTTCCCCATGTACAATTTAAGGAGAGATGATGACAGAATTTTACCTTAAGGGACACCTCCCTCTTTATCAAAGAAAAAGGAGAAGGAGAAAGAAATGATCATATGTCAATATTTAAGTAAACTTCAATATATGTCTCTCTTTTTTCCTGCTCCACTTTCCTAGAGCTCTACTGAAATCAACATCTTTGACTGATGTCACCTCTAGCTGTATCAGCATTAATCTGTTAATTATTTACGAGCACACTTGGCTCCTTTTCTTTTTATCAATATTGTTCTGTGCTTCTTTCTGATGGGATATATACATAGCTAGCTTTGTCAGATTGAATATGTTGGGAAATTGATCTTTGTGGCTGTTATGTACAATTTTCCAGAGCCCACAGATATTATCTATTGGATACATCTGCTCCAAAATAGGAATTTTCACTAACATAAACTTCCTTTGTAAAATCAGTAGTTTAATGACTACTATGCCAAATTTCTTACCTGTTCCATAATGCTGTATAAGGGTATTTACTCCATCAATGCTTGTGCAGACAGATGTATTAAAATAAATATCCTTACTTCTTAATTTCATTGTTGTACAATTATTTTATTTATCTTAAGATATGATCCGCAGGACAAAACTGAATTAAAAAAAATGAAAACTTTATTATACTTTTAAATTGTCTGTATCTTAATTAGGCTCAGTATTCTGTCCTTTGTACATTTAATTTCGAAATATCACTGAAAGAGTCATGCTCTCCATTTTTTTTGTCCATCCAGCTTGTCCATACAACTTGTATTTAAAACATTTCGGGCTCAAAATCACTCACAGGTGTCTCCATTAACACTTTCCTAACTCCAATAATCTGATATACATCAGAACTTTAAAAATTATTGTCATCATTACTATCATCAGTAAGTATTTGCCGAATGAAATCATAATGAACCATTCCAGGGAGCAGACATTTTGGGTTTTACTAGGCAGCCCGTATTTTAAACACGGTTTGTAAAACCTTCTTCATGAATGGTTTCAAACTATGCCATAATGTTTATTCCTGGGCATGTTGTGCTAATAAAATTTACTTTCTCAACCATTCATGTCATGCCTGAAGAACCCAGATGTGGAACAGTTGCTATCCCAAAAAGAGATGTCACGGAAAGAACGATTAAATAAAAATTGTATACTTTGCCAAGCACATTTTCATATGTAGGACTTTGAACGAATTTGCGTGAGTTCTTGCATCTCACTGTTCTCCAAGGGCGCGAATTCGTACAATGGCACAACCGGATATCATCTCCACGTAAGCACCTGAGACATCTAATGATTTTCACGCGAAGACTCTGTTGCTCTGCCAATACTTCCTGTTTGTTATGCAGAGAATAAGCTACACTGATTTCTGATTAGTGGTTATTCTTTAACCTGGACCGGAACAAGCAATAACCACAAATGAGAGTCAATGTAACATACTGCACCATGCAACACACCAGTAGTGTAGCTTTCAAATTGACCAAAGGAGTCAAGATACAGTTCAAAGTAGAAACTGGTTATTAAATGATGAGTAAAGTACTTCATTATACATGTGGAACACGTTTGGAATGTATAGTATATGCTGAACATACATCTGGGTTAAGACAATTAGCATGGAATGGGGGTGGGGGCAGGCCAGATTATGAGCCATGTCACTTTGTGTTAACTTGCAGATGGCGAATAGGTGTTCTCAAATAGTCTTTTTGGTTTTTACTAATAAACTTGAGTGCCTGTGACTGTAAATGCTTTTTCAGATGGATTATAATTTTACAGAATAACAAGGCAACTAATAATAATTGTTCAAGACTACCGAAGACTAAAATAACGATTAAGATGTATAAGTATTGTTCTGTATCATTTCTCCTTCTCTTGTATCGACATGTGTATCGTTTCAGCAAAAGTATCAATGCATCGATATATCGATGAATCGTTTCACCCCTAATATGTACCAATGCTTGGTTGTCTGAATAAAGTAAAATATTATATATGCCTTCTCTGTTTTCACTACAGGTGTATTTCTCATTTAATATGCATCAATTTAATATGTCAAATGTGCCAAAGAAGCACATATTTTTTGTGCATGCATTATTACCTATCCCCCCACCCCAAATTTTTTGGGGTACATGCATCGTTTTCTTCAGCTATCTGACCTGGTTGCTTATAACACAGTTCAGTCTATAACATGGTCAGGTTCTATGCCTCCCAACTACTGTGTTATAGCGGGATCACACTGTATATGCAAAAGATTACAAATTTCAGCATGAAATACCAAGAGGTCAAGAATGCAAAAAAGTAATGAAAGAGACCAAAGACCAAAATTAAAAATGGTGGATTGTTTTGAATACTTCCTGAAATTTATTTCAAAAGATATAAAGAGGAGTTCATTCTTGCATTCTACATACTCAAATTACATTGAAAGCATTCCATTTTCATACTCTATAATTCTGAAAAAAACTCATCCCCAGTTACTAGTTTAAGTACTTCAAGTTATAAGAGGCTAAACTGGAGATCATGGCATTTTTCTTTACTTCAACAACTTATTTAATGCTTATATTTATTGTCTTGTCAGTTACAACAGTTTTACTTTTTTCTAAACAGGAACAAACTTCGTGTGTACTCGCGAGTTATCAGTACCATGGCAAGATCTGGTATATGGAATTGGAGAATTGGTCTCCATCCAGTACTGCAGACGTTTGTTTTCTAATAAAAAAGATAAGACAAAGAAAGAAAAAAAAACCCGAAAAAAATACCCAAAGAATCACTTAATCTCGATTAAACCTATTTATTAAAGTAGATATATGGCCTCATGACGAAATGTTGCAGGGAAAAAACTTTTCATTAGAAGAATGCAAATCCCAAACTTTACCTGCAGAGGAACAGATGAAACATGTCCGAGTTCAACTTCATTAAGGAAATAATTTATCATATGCGAACAACATTTCCGACTTTTAATACTCCGCAATTTTCTCGTGGAGAGTTTGTTATTAAATTACAAATATACGACTTCATTAATTTCGACCTAAGAATATCATCGAATGTAAAATTGTGACTTGGTTGAGTCACTGCTCGACTTCAGCGTTTATTGTTTGACATGTCGTTGAGAGGAAGTCACATTTTTCCGAGGGAGTATGACAACTGCGTCATTTCTGATTCCGATTTTTGTCGTCAGATTTACTCACCAGCAAGTTGTTTCTTCAGTAAAAGGAAAGACTGTTCAATAGCCATAGAAAACGGGGGATTTTCTAGGCAATTTAGAAAAGGAGTAAAACTCCTGGACCCAAATGCAGAAATTTTACGCAGGCGCACGGCGAATAGTCTGCTTCCGACGGATCTCGATCTAAAAAGCGCACGAATCAAGTGTCTGGATGATTTGTTCAACCTTACCTAAAAAGCCAAAATATCCCGAATTCCTGAACTATTTAGGGTTCGCATTATAGGAGAATTTGTCAACAAATGACAAAGCGAGCGACGTGTGATGTTTATAAGCATCCGTTTATAACTATTATCCAGACATTTTTATTTGTTTTGTGGGGTTTTTAAAACAAAAAGGGAATGAACATTGTTTTAACAAATTAAATCTTCAGAGACTGACAGAAGGAATTAGTTTAAATATTCTAATTCGAGTTGATCAGATCCTTCTATCGTTACATCTTGGGCCAACTGATTGCCAAACAAGCAGAGACAAGTTACATACGATTTAATTTATGGCGAACAGTTGCGAAGAAAAAAAAACAATTAGCCTTTCCTATTGCTTGAAAATTATCATCATTTCGTAGCGGTTGCATCTAATATTAAAAGAAAAAAAAAATCTGCATTTTCTAATATTAATTAATACCAACCGTTTCTAATATTAGAAAGTCAGGATGTTCTATAACATGACAGTTTTCTCTCTTATTAGACCAAACATCGTGTAATCGTGAACAAATATTCATTTCTAATGTTTGATAAAGATTATTGGGTGACAATATACTCATTGCAATCAACCGACCGATCAATCAATTAATGAATCAATCAATTTCTTAACCGACACATCAAGCACCATAGTAAAAAAAATTCCGTGTGTAAGTTGACTGCATTTTTTTTTAGCACAAAACACTTGCTTGACGACCATAAATTTTACACTGGTAGAATCAGTGAAAAACCGCATCTTACAGTTATGACAGCTTGGAAAGAGTATTTTGAACCTTACTGAGGTGCAACGAAAAATGGAAGTCCCGTATGTATTTAAGGGGACTTCGAATGTCGAGGTTCCGTCATATATAACACAAGTATCTGAACAAATTCCATTCTGGTTTTGTTAAACTGTTGTCAGATATGATGGAGGAAGAACACCGTGGAAGTATTTATAAAATTGTTCGATGTCACAGAAGAATGGAAATGATAACAGCTTTCTTCGCCCGCAAACATAATTCTGACCAATGATGAGATAAATGTATTTCGACGTCCACTCAGTACTCGATATGTGATGGTGCTTTCAGTTTCACCCATGAAAAAGTGAGCGACCACTGCCACATCACTGGTACGCACCGAAGAACTGAATACAGCGCATGCAATCTACATTTACGAATTTAAGCAAACACAACATGAATTCTTGTTGTGCTTCATAACCTTCGCGGGTATAATGACCACTTAATAACAAGGCCGGGAAGGGGGTACAAGCAGAATATTTCCATTCCTCGTGGCCATCCCAGTGGTGCTGGCGCTTGTGGATCCTGCAGTTGTAAAAACGGCAGCATTATGGGCCGTCGGAATTGTATCCAGATAGGCTCTGAAAAAGTCGGCCTAGAGATTGTATAGAGTCGCGACAAAATAGGAATAGGTCTAAGATTACCTAATACAAATGGCAGAAAAACCCTCGGACAGATGTCTTCGACTACCCGGTACGACTGGCAACTGACCCCCTCATTGACGAGTTTTGATTTACTCGCCAAGACAAAGTCAGTCAAGAATTCCCGATATGTATTTATGCGTGATGAACGTGCGTCAATAATACCCCGCGCGAGGGTCACTGACATTTTAAGCTGGATAGTTGTGAATGGGGGCGATATACGGACAATGGGAATTAACATAACAACCCCCCCCCCCCGGGGGGGGGAATATACTGAGAAGATTTATACGGACAAGGAATATGCGGACAAAAGGTTGGAACTGTATACGGACAAGGGAATTTGAATATAGGGAATGTATTGGGCCTGTATACGGACAATAGGAATTGAACAGTATTCAGGTGTTACGTGACCAGGCTCGTACAAAGTAGCAAAGAAAAGAGTGAAGCCAACAAGCTTTATAAATTTTAACAAAATAATTTATTTCCTAGAAAACAAGGTAAAAATACGAAAAAAGACTTACGGTTTGTGAATATAATCCAAAAATTAACCCTAGAATTTAAAAATATAAGTCCTATCATAAAAAAGTTCTAATTGAATCCAAGTTCGAATCTCGATGAAGTTCCAAGACAGGAGAACGACGATGGTGATGGTGTGCACTTCTTTTAGGTGACATCTTTGTTTGTTCCGGAGCACAAAAACACTGATAACCATCGTTTGCCAAAGGTAAATAAAGGTAGGTAGTGACAGTGCGGAGACCATCGAGAATGTTCCAGGTAAGCGGAATCTTTCTGCTTCCACTCATGAAGTGACACACCGCAACTGAAGCACTTGACTTATCACCTTCTCCCAAGTAGATAAATCCAGCTCTGGCTAAGTCTTCGGGGATAGGAACTCCCGGGTATTTAGGCCACTTTCCTTAAAAGGTTTGAAAACGACTTTCAAAGTCGCAGTATTCAGACAAACGCACAGAGAACGAATATTCTTCTTTCAAAGGCTATTTCAATGAGGGCACGGTGAAAAACGCAGTAGTTTGCTCAGGCATGGACGACATCCGTAGGGTGGTAGCCGTATGGTTTCACGTGAAGGATGACATTGACCATGAAAACCAGTAAAGAGTCCACGATAACGAGTAGCATCACTTTCGCATCCGTCAGGTTTGACATGCAAGCTTTACTTTCCATGGTAGGTATTGTAGTAGTAGTAGTAGTCACAGCAAAGTTCCCATGATGTTGTACTAAATATCTGAGGTCACAGCGTACGGCATCCCTGCAATAGCAAGGCACAGCATCGCACTACACTTGAGAATCACCGAACATGAACGGTGTCTGTTCGTTAGGATTCATCTTTCTTGCTTGGCAATAGTAGTCACAATAAATTATCGGTCTTGGACGTTTTCCCTTTTTATATGCTGACCAATATCGACGTGTCCTTACGGTAAAGTGAAGTGATTGGGAAGCCGCATTCGCTTCTGGTACACGATTTGATACAGAATTTCCAATGGTCGACTGACGATTTGGTGAGTGGCTAAACGTACAATCTTGTGTGGTTCGAAGGTGGTAACTTTAAAATGTTGATCCTCTCCAGTATACAAGGTTTCTTTCAATACCCCAAAGTTCACCACTTGACTGGTGAGATGATTTAGAGTCATTCCTTTCACTTTACACTCGGTGTGCACTTCTCCTTTTGGCTCCCTCTATTCGTAGCCGTAAATTTTAGGACCGCCACTAGCAAAACTTAAAATCTTGTCGTCGGGGTGTTCGTCCGTCCAGGCTCCTCAGCGGTCTCTTTCGATGTCAGGGTGTCGGTGACCCATGCGATCGATGTAGATGCAACTGTCAGTGTCAAAATACAGCACACGATCTCCTAACAGTTCTAAAGCACCGTACAATTTTAAGCGAGCATGGGCTGTCACGTAGGCTGCAATGATGATATTTCCAAATTCGTCGGCCTGTACAAAGTCCAGTTCTTCTTCGTAACTGACCAGGATCAAGTCTTCACGAAGGACGTCCACGTGTTTCATGTACTTGGTTTTTGTCGCGAATCATCTGGAAGTAGCGGGATGGTTCTGTCAAATACTTAGGTTTGGGTAACCACGGTCGTTGTGCCATTTTACCCACAAACAATTCAAGATCACATTGGCAGTCGATCGCCTTCCTTCGTTTTTCTCGATGTGGTCTAAAGTGATGCCTTCCTGCTCCAAGTATTTCTCTTCGAAATTCTTTTGGTCTTCGGGAGTGTAGCACCAGGAAGGATAACCGCTGGCTTCTTGTTTCAGATTAAAAAAGGCATCCACGTAGCCTGCGAAAATGTCTTTCTGAGTCTCGTCACCCTTTGTGGAACTGTTCTGTCTTGAGAAAGTGGTAAATTTCGTACACTTCTAACAACTGGTGTCCCAGGTCCAGAGGTTTGCACAATTCCACGCTGACCCACGTTCCTGTCAAGGCGCGTTCTTCCTGGGTGTGCTGAGAAGGTTGATCTTGGTTGCACGTTTTGGCACAAGTACGGCACAAGGGAAACATCAGTTTTCCTTGGCAATGGTGAGTTAAAACGAGATGGTACAAGTCCTCGGGAGGCAAGACTTTACGTTTAATCAATCGTTTGTATTGTCGAATGTTGCCCAGGTCGATGTGTTCCATTAGCAATTGCGGGTGCCTTGCGGAAAAGTGAAAATATTTGCACACGTAAGGATACAGAATACACGTTCAGATATTTGATTTCTTCTCCTTTCTCTTCCTTGGCGTGGTACAGCAAATATGTGGCGCTCGTCAGTCCTCCATACAAACTGTTCCGCGGGTTCAGTGGGTCCACCAACTTGTAACTTTCCACGATGCGTTTAAACTCGGGATTGGTTTTCAAATGGTGATCCTACTTGTGTTCCCACATTTTCACCACTTGGTATCCTTGCTGTTCTATCTTCAAGCGCAGCTGACAAGTGGGCTCGTGCAAGTCTTCGATGGTACGTTGTAAAATCTGATTTTTAGTGTACCGTTGAGGGTAGCAGATCGGACATTCGTGAAATAAGCAACCGTTAAATTCGTACACGATCTTAGGGTTTTCTAAGTCTCAGCGATCCACCGAATAATTTCCAATGGTCTTTTCACCTCCTCCATTTCGGGCGTGTTGGATCCATTTGTCTTCCTTGTCACACAAGTAATGTATCCAGCGTAGGGCTTTGAACGACTATTGACGTTTGGCAAAATTCGTCGTTTGATGGCGTATGACAGACAGGGTCTTCTTGGGCATGAATCGTTTGCGGTACACTAAGGAACACGCTTTGGCAATGGTGCA
>JAECUM010038590.1:0-25101 GCA_016617855.1 Megalonaias nervosa
TTCACTATAAAGTGATATACATTATAAAAGGGGATTGGTGTACTCTAGACAGTAACAAATGTACTTCACTGTAAGGTGGTTTCACTAAAAAGTGGTACACATCATTAGAAAGAGGGAATGATGCACATGAGAAGATTACAAATGCACCACCTTTTGTGACATACTGACTCAAGATTTAAGTTTTTAAATATTATTACAAATCATCATGTTTATGGTTCCCATGCAAAAACTGATTTCAATCTGTTGTGCAAAAGAAGATGCTCAAGCGAGCATGGACAGAAAATGTGTTGAGCTATAAATGAGACACTTCTTGTCTGTTGTTCCCTATTATGGAACTAATCTAATATATGTGCCAAGTTTCTTAATGATATCTTAAACAGTTTCCAAGTTAAACTCCAGAAACAAGAAGGGACAGAATGATATACACATACAGCAATAGCTATACCAACCCCAATATTACATACTGGGGGAGTTGGTGGGTGGGAGGTAAACATGAGTTTCTATAGTACAAGTCACACGGGTCATGTATGCACATTAACTCCTTTTAAATTTAATATAAATTGTTCTTTTAAATTTTAACACTAATTTTCTTTAACCAAAGTCCATTCAATCCAGATTATTGAATACTCTGCGTCTTAATTGTTATCAAGAAACTTCCCGACAAAAATTATGGATCTCTATGGTCTTTCACAATGGTGGCCATGTGCTAAACATGGGTCAAGAAAAGGGCACTTTGAGTGGAATCTTCACAATATAGGGTAGTATGAATTTATCAATATGCGTAGCTTTCATTGTGACATCACAGTGCATGACAACCAATCCAGATTGTACTGGATCACACCCTCAGGTTCATTTCATCCAAAAATGTCTATGTACTTTAACATTGATTTTGCCATATGCACTTCTCGGGGCATCTAAATAATGACCTTCCAAAGGAAAGCAGACATAAAAGAATTCAAATAAAGCGAATACTTGCCACTTAAAGTTACGTAGAATCAAATTCTAAAAAATGATACCCATTGCTGAAATAGTCGGTTTTTAATGCCTACATGACCTGTGTGACTTTTACAATCGATAGCTCTCTAACATGAGAAATACTTTTTCAAATGTATAATACTCAGTCACGCTGAAGGTCAATGGTCAGGGAATCTTTAATAGAGATTAATCTTTGTAAAATTATGAGGGCAACAACATCATAATGGGTTATAATTTGAGCTTGCTGATATTTCAAAGCAAAAATTCATTGCATTTGATCATCATAATCACTCTGTGGACAAAAATCCTGAAAATATCCCTGACCTTAACTTTGACTAATGTATCTTTTTAATGTATCCTACTAGAATGGGGTTTTCTTATCATGGGCCAGACATAGGGCTGTGTATAGTTATCATGGGCCAGACATAAGGCTGTGTACTGTTATCATGGGCCAGACATAAGGCTGTGTACTGTTATCATGGGCCAGACATAGGGCTGTGTATTGTTATCACAGGCCAGACATAGGGCTGTGTACTGTTATCATGGGCCAGACATAGGGCTGTGTACTGTTATCATGGGCCAGACATAGGGCTGTGTATTGTTATAATGGGCCAGACATAGGGCTGTGTATTGTTATCATGGGCCAGACATAGGGCTGTGTATTGTTATCATGGGCCAGACATAGGGCTGTGTATTGTTATCATGGGCCAGACATAGGGCTGTGTATTGTTATCATGGGCCAGGCAAAGGGCTGTGTATTGTTATCATGGGCCAGACATAGGGATGTGTATTGTTATCATGGGCCAGACAAAGGGCTGTGTATTGTTATCATGGGCCAGACATAGGGCTGTGTACTAGAATGGGGTTTTGTCATCATGGGCCAGACATAGGGCTGTGTACTGTTATTATGGGCCAGATATAGGGCTGTGTCATAGAATGGGGTTTTGTTATCATGGGCCAGACATAGGGCTGTGTATTGTTATCATTGGCCAGACATAGGGCTGTGTCACAGAATGGGGTTTTGTTATCATGGGCCAGACATAGGGCTGTGTATTGTTATCATTGGCCAGACATAGGGCTGTGTCATAGAATGGGGTTTTGTTATCATGGGCCAGACATAGGGCTGTGTATTGTTATCATGAGCCAGGCATAGGGCTGTGTACTAGAATGGGGTTTTGTTATCATGGGCCAGACATAGGGTTGTGTATTGTTATCATGGGCCAGATATAGGGCTGTGTACTAGAATGGGGTTTTGTTATCATGGGCCAGACATAGGGCTGTGTATTGTTATCATGGGCCAGACATAGGGCTGTGTATTGTTATCATGGGCCAGACAAAAGGCTGTGTATTGCTGTCATGGGCCAGACACAGGGCTGTGTCCTAGAATAGGGTTTTGTTATTATGGGCCAGACATAGGGCTGTGTATTGTTATCTTTCGCCAGACATAGGGCTGTGTACTGTCATCATGGGCCAGACATAGTGCTGTGTACTGTTATCATGGGCCAGACATAGGGCTGTTATCATGGGCCCGACATAGGGCTGTGTATTGTTATCATGGGCCAGAAATAGGGCTGTGTATTGTTATCATGGGCTAGACATAGGGCTGTGTCATAGAATGGGGTTTTGTTATCATGGGCCAGACATAGGGCTGTGTCACAGAATGGGGTTTTGTTATCATGGGCCAGACATAGGGCTGTGTATTGTTATCATGGGCCAGACTTAGGGCTGTGTCATAGAATGGGGTTTTGTTATCATGGGCCAGACATAGGGCTGTGTATTGTTATCATTGGCCAGACATAGGGCTGTGTCATAGAATGGGGTTTTGTTATCATGGGCCAGACATAGGGCTGTGTATTGTTATCATTGGCCAGACATAGGGCTGTGCCATAGAATGGGGTTTTGTTATCATGGGCCAGACATAGGGCTGTGACATAGAATGGGGTTTTGTTATCATGGGCCAGACATAGGGCTGTTTATTGCCTCCAGTGTTTTGATGTTGTATGTGTCACTGTACAAAGACTTCCAGATGATATAAACTGCAATACATACATACATTAATTTCTACATGACCATCAAACAATAAGTCTGAATTCACAGTGTTGTATCACCACAAAATATTGATATTTCCCATAGGTACCTATTACAATTGTTTATTGGTCAGGTCCAACTGCAGACAATATTGACCCTGATCTACCATTGCATAATGTGCACTCAGATCAGGATCTATGCTGTTTGTTTTACTCATAAGTCCTAACTGCACAGAACCAGATCTGCCAGCAGATTATGTGATGGCAGATCAGGGTTTGTGAATTTTGCCGTTGGATCTGACTTACAGCATTTAAATATGGTATCATTGTATCATTAAAGTTTTAGTGAAAAAATGACAATTAAGTGTTTGATTTGTTAGGTCAATACCTGTGACACCTGTGTTATAAAAGCATCAAGCAGGTTGCGGACAACATGCTAATGAAACATCGCACTTAATATCAGTATGTCAATACAAAATGCCCATCTTCTATCATCAAAGTTTACTTAATAATTCAACAAGTAAATGTTATACCAAACAAGAATAGATCCAAATCTAACATGAAAATGTTATAACTATTCACTCAAGTGTTCTTCCATCATAAAACTTAACATGACTCAAATTCTTGCTTGAAAATGTTATAAGTAATCAAAATGCTGCATTTACATCTTTTGAATAAGCTTTTCAAATCTGCAGTAAAACTTTTTACTTGAAATGTTGAGCAAAGTTTTATGGTAGATTGGCCTGGCAAGTCCATCTTAAAACTTTACTAACCATTTCAAACTGAAAATGTTGCTCAATTTTGATTGGTCAGAATATTTTGAAGCAATATCTGGAGTTTAGTAAAGCTTTATGATGCAAGAACAGGCCTTAAATTCATATAATATGTGGGTCAGGTCTTACAATTATATGGCACATGGACAAAGGCCTTAAAATCATGAATAAATTCCTTAATAAAATATCTCCAGTAAAAGACAAATATTTATCTGAAACTCAATCTTCAGTAATAATTGTTCCAAACAGGCACAAACTTTTCCAAATTTTTAGAAATATTTAAGAGGTCAAAGTAGTCTGAACAGAAAATGATGTCATTATGATAAACTTTATATAAAGTCAAATGTTGTTTAACCGAGACAAATCGCCACCACTAAAAGTACTGGATAAAGGTGATCACTGGATAAAAGATTAATTTATAAAAAAATTTTTTTACTTGAGATGTCACATAAAATCATCAACAACCTTGAGAAAGTACAAGAGCCTCAATGCACTTTCCTGTACATCAAAAAAGATGACTTAGCTAGGTAGAAGCTATGGTGGGTCAGTGGTCATTGTGTTGAAGTCATGGCTGAAAGGATCTGGGTTCAAATCCTACTACTGGATCATCCCAGGTTGGCTACCATACCCATAACTTTACTCCAACTGCCTTGACACTAAATAACCAAACTGTGTTGATGTGCCATAAAAGTCCAAAACCTAAATATCTGACACGTCAATAAAGCTCTTTAACTTCAAGTATTTACCATCTGCAAACAGAGCTATTTAACGTCAAGTACTTACTGTCTGCAGAGTGAAAGCAAGGTAAAACAGTAAAGAGTACCCTGAATGGCACATGGTACACCCACTTTAATAGTCCTCTATGTAGGCATTAGCATGAGTATTTTCCGCTGGGTCTTTTCTTACAGCAGTTTCGATATGCTGCCATTTCAGCCCATGATGCTTTAGAACCCACTGATATGCTATGCACCAGTGTCAAAATGCTTCAATGTTTCCCAGTATCCTTTAAAAATTTAATCTTTTAAATAAAAATTGCATCACCAAATTCAAATCCCTACCAATCAAATGACAATGTTGTTACTTGGGTATGTAATTAATATAATTAATATAATTACTCACTCACTTAGCCATTATTTTTAATACTTGCTATTGCGTGATCTTTGATGTTGGTTTTACCTTTGCACTGATATAGTCACGTTATCAGCCAGTGATGATGGAGTCTACTGTTTTTGTGTTATATATATATATTTCAGTCATATCTACTAACAGTTTGAAATGTTACACATATTATTTTATAAGTTCAGCAAATTCTTAAAGGTCATTCTGATAAATGGACACACCACCTTAAAAAAAAAAAAAAGGACATTTACCCAGCATCCAGAGAGTGCCATGTTGGCCTGGCTATGAAGATCAGAAAGAGGTATCACCAATTGTGAATCTGATTGATAGAGGGATTTCCCGAAAGAAAGAGAATAAAACACAAGGGACAGGTTTCAACATGGAATGGAAGAGTTCATATTGTTGGGTGGAATCAATGGATCAATGATATGTTCTCCATATTGCTATAATTTGGTTCAGATTTACTTCGTTACCTATAGTCAATGGGGGTAAGGGGTGGGAATGGCATATGGCATATAGTTGTAGTTGTTGTACTTGTAGTTGTGATTGATGTCTTTGTTGGGGTTTTTTTCAGAACATGTGATGAGGAACATTTTGTTTATGAAAATTCCATTTTACCCATGAGTTGTTCTTATAGTTATATAATATACTCAGAGCAACAAACAATAGTTGCAACAGCAAAAATAAACTTAAGTGGGTACTGCCCTATGAGTTTCTCTTTTCTGTCTATCCAAGTAAGAAATGAAGCCATTTTTATCTTGCAGGATATGGTTTATTAAATTCAAAGACTAATCAGTTCTGACGTTAAACCATGTTAGTGAAATATTGAAATAAGGAATACTATGCAAGTATATGTACTCCTGTTACATTTCATTGATATTCATTTTATAACCTTTATGACGATAACATGTATTTTTGAAATATTATGACAATACCTTGCACTTACCTGAATGCTATAAAAGACTGAGGAGAATATTGGCATGGTTGACTTTGGAGATTATTGACCAGTGAGTCTCCATGATCATGACCTTTGGTCATGTTATGCAGCATTGAAAGAAAATATTGTGCAGAAACTGTTACTTTCTTATTAGACCTACCAATACCATGACCTCTGACCTTTAGATCATAGAATCAACAATTATTTCAAGATACTTGGTCTAAGACTAAAGTTATTATGCAAAAACCATTTTTCTTTTTTCAGTCTATGACCTTGACCTTGGACCTCAGAATCAAAGAGTCCCTTCCATACCTTGTGTGCAATATCTCCACAAACTTTGGTCAAGGTACTTGGTTTCAAGCCTCAACCTTTTAACCACAAAATTTATAGCCTTCTTTCATACCCAGAATTTAAACCATCCACAAAATTTTGTTGACGGTACATGGCCAAGTACTGAAATGCATTTTGCATAAGCCATTTTTGCTCTTTCAGCACCACTGACCTCAACCCTGGTCCTTTTGGCTTCTTCCTTACCATCCAAATGCAAGCTTGGTCCAGGTCTGTGATGAAGAACTAACGTTACTGTATGGAAACCATTTCACTTCAAATAGTTAAAGTGACCTTGACCATTGAGCTGTTTGCCCCAAACTTGAGAAGCTTCTTTCTTTTGTCGAGAAGAACTTACTTGTATAGTTTGGCAAAGGCAGGTTCTTTAGAACTAAACTTACCATATGGAAAATGAAAAGTTAATAGATAGACTTAGAGGCAGGTTCAATATTTAATATGCTCTGCCAAAAGGTGGGCATCTTTAAATACAGTATATTGAATTATAATTTGCAGATAAAAGAAGCAAGAACTCAAGTGTTATTACACTTGTTTTAGCTCTTCTGAAAGGTTTTATGAAACAAAAGCAATACACTACTCAGTACAACCGAGATCCAGGCCCTGCTTGGATAAAACTGCTCAAATACCTGCATAAAACTGCTTAACTATTCTTTATGCTGACCATTGCCATTCTATTCCTGGACAGATGTATTGATTCAACTGAGAAGCCTCTAAGCATGGAACTGAGGCTTGTTAGTCAACACATTATTCCTCTATTTAGGCAAAACTGAAAATCTATGCTACTTGAAACCAAGAAAAACAAAACTTTAGAAATGAAAATAGTTAAAATATTACTGTGTGACAAGCATTGGTTAGAAATGAAAATAGTTAAAATATTACTGTGTAACAAGCATCAGGCATTTGAGTACATAAAACTCAGACTGATATAATGGTTCAGATATTTCAATATAAAACTCAGACTGATATAATGGTTCAGATATTTTGGTATAAAACTTTGATATATTAAGACATTTCAGTATAAACTCAGTCTGATATATTGGTTAAGACATTTCAGTATAAAACTCTTTGGTATATTGATTAAAACATTTTAAGAATAAGAACTAAGTGCCTTTTCCAGAGTCTAATAAATTACTTCCATCTTGTCATGTACACACACACACACACACACACACACACACACACACACACACACATGACATGTAGGATATAATTATCCACACCTTCTCATGCACACGCACATGACAGGCAGTATAAAATTATTCCCATCATCTAATACAAACACATATGACAGGCAGGAAAACATTATTCCCACCTTATCATGCATACAGATGCCTTGATGGGCAGGATAAAATTGTCCCCATCTCCTCAGGCACCCACACACGTCTGGATCGGCTAGATACAATTATTCCCATCTTTTGTTGTGTATAATGACTTGCTGTCAGAAACCCAACATTTTTCACTCATTGCCTAACTGAAACTGCTAAAGTATAAATGGACATGCAAAATAACATAATGACCCATCTCCAAGGGATCCCAGGGAATGGAGCAAAGATATTATACCTCTTGCATCAGGTCACCATATGGACAAAGAAACGAATAATTTTGGTTAATTTCCAACCAGTGGCTGAGGGGAATATAGGGTAACGTACAGATGGATAAACAGATAGACGGAGAAACACAGGCTATGACAATATTTTTAAACCTTTTTTTAAAGAGCAAGCAAATAATAATAATAATAATAATAACAATAATAATAATGACAATAATAGACAGCTAAAAATCTTGTAAACAATTACACTGTCTTCAATCACTATAAAAATTGACAGCAAAACAACCACATGATATGGGATTGACAAATTCTTCATGGACGCACTATACCAAAAACACTGCACTCATACATACATGTGAAAGAATAAAGATCAAGCCAAAATCTTTGACAATTACCTTCGACTTACAGCATCAATTGAGATGGAGCCAGAATCTTTGACAATTACCTCTGACTTACAGCATCAACAGTGATAATAAAGCAGAAATCTTTGACAATTACCTTTGACTTACACATAGTGATGTAAGCTAAAATCTTTGACAGTTACCTTTGACTTACAACATAGTAGCAATATCAGTCAAGGTTATTCTGGGCTGCAAACGTCATGGCATCTTGCAGTCTTGAGCGCCTGGAACAGATACAATAATGAGTGAAATAATGGTGTTGATGTTGGTAGTAGTATATTTAGTACAAAGTATTATCATTATTATTATCATTACAGTCATCCCTCACTATAAAGCCTGCCCCCATTATACTGATGTCCCCATTATAATGATGTCCCCATTATACTGATGTCCCCATTATAATGAAGGTATAGTCATGGATCCAATCAAAATGGTCAAAGTTTGTTTTAACATTGCTACTTTTCTTTAATTTTATGTCACAGCTATTGGGAACCAATTATAATGTGACACTTTATTTCAGGTCATAGCTATTGAAAACTAATTATAATGTGACATTTTATTGTAGGTCATACCTACTGGGAATCAATTATAATGTGACACTTTATTTCAGGTCATAGCTATTGAAAACTAATTATAATGTGACATTTTATTGTAGGTCATACCTACTGGGAATCAATTATAATGTGATACTCTATTTTAGGTTATAGTCACTAGGAACCAAATTTTATTTACAATATGGTACTCTATTTTAGGTCATAGGAACCAATTCTAATGTGATTTCATGTCATTCAATATGCTATTTTTGTGTTTCTATGTCCTATTAATTTACAGCCTTGTTGAAGCATTGCTCCATATAAGATTCCCTTGCTTATAATGCATTGCACTTTTATCTCTCCCAAGAAGTGCAGAATACAGAGTGAGAATGCTGTTTTTATTATTATTGCTAATCAAAATAAGTACAGAAAAAAATAACTCTGATATATACTGTATTGATTTCTTATATTTTTCTTAAGATAAAGATATCCTAATTCTCTGCATGTACTTATCACTTTTCAAAATCTGTCATACAATAGGTCATGCATGAAATAGGTGACGATAAGATTCAGAAAAAAATTAAATTGAGGATGAAGAGTGGCATTTTCCAACTTCAATATCTAATCCTGAGGCTGGAATATGTGACTGCAGAAATAAAGTAGTATACGTATGAAATATGATATATTCTTGTGCATAAACTAGTACAAATACATTTTCACCTGATGGATCACGACAAAAAGTTGTGCAACCAAACTGCATTATATAAAGAAAGTTTTGCATTGTCAAGTTTTGTGAACTTCATATTCTGAAATATTGGCATGTAAAAATGCTTAGAAATTTGGGTACTTTTTTCAGATGATTCATGTTCACTCTCCATGGTTCAATTTTTGCAAATTTTGCAACAGGTCACAAAAATCTTGAAAATTAAACCGCATAGAAATTTCTCCATATTGAATCTGTAGTCTAGACTCGACACATGACTTTTCTATTGCAAACTCTGGATCAATAGGATATTGCACAAATAAACACAATTTTAACAGACAGGCCCCCACCATACATGTAATATGAAGTGAACTTCTTCTTTTCTTCTGTATGAATTTGACTTTCACCAACAAAAGAACCCATCTCTCTGATATGATCAAATTGACTGTTAGACAAAAACTACTGACAGATGAAACCAATACCTAAATTACCACTTGTCAATGTTAGCTGGCTACAGATGGAGATAAATTAGTGTAGAGAGCTGAGGCTAATGTTTCTATTCAGTACATCATAAGACTGACCAATAAGTATTTTCTTGCAACTAGTTCCACCTACTCAATAATCCTAATTTGACTGTAGCATATGCTACTTACATCTTGCAAAAAAACCAATCAGCCTTCTAAACTCTGGCCTTTAAATGACTTGCAGTAAATTGTATCCAGCAGATGTATGCTGAAGAAAGTCATTTAAACACAAGCTACATTAATTAGCATGATACCCATTATCTCTCTAATAAGAAATACAAGCAAATTCAGTTAATTGTTGCTCCCTACCTACCATGGTAATAAATTCTGACTGTGACCAATGTGACAGAGCTTTGGAGTTGCTGGGCAGATACTGAAATAGCCAAGTTCAGTAGCTCTGTCTCAAAGTGTACTACAGTAAAAAGAACAGAAATGGCAACCTTTTATCAGTGACCTTAACGTTGAAGATAAAATCCTTACTGTCATACATGAAAAGCCATGTATGTACCATGGTTAATCCCTGTACTTCAAAACAGTTTTTGAGATTTAAAACAAGCAGAAACAACAGAAATCCTAAAAGATGAACCTGTGCTCTTGAACTAAAACATAGGACCCAAAATGTGTAAATCAATCCATTTAATAGCGACAATATATAAACAAATATTGAACGTAACACATCCTATAGTGACATATAAATAAATATGGAATGCAATACATCTTATAATGACACTATATAAGTAAATCAAGTTTCATCCACTTATTTTATTCAGATCTTCAGTTTGTAAGCAGATGGGAAAGAATGGCTGACACCTAAAATATTGACCTGTGGCCTTGACTGTAAGGATAGTACCCCTCAATGTCATATGTGACACACTTTCTGGTGAAGACATACAATATACACTATCCATTAATTTTATCCATTAATCTCAAACAGCTCTAAACTTACAGTACAGAAAGGAAACATTTAAAATATCAATCTGTGACCTCCTATCAAATTTCTACAGGCAAACATCTGCAGTGTGTGCTGGAACACAAAGAAAGGTTTGAATTCTTTCCACAGCACTCAGGAAAACATCTGCAATGTATGTTGGAACACAAAGAAGGGTCTGAATTATTCTATAGAACTGCAGCTAACATCTTCAATGTGTGTTGGAATACAAAGAAAGTGTTTGAATTCTTTCTACACTGTTCTGGCAAACACTTGCAATATGTGCTGGAACACAAAGAAAGGGTCCGAATTCTTTCAACAGTGCTCTGGCAAGCATTTGCAATGTCTGCTGGAACACAAAAAAAGGGTTTCAATTCTATCTACACTGTTCTTGCAAACATCTGCAATGTCTGCTGGAACACAAAGAAAAGATTTGAATTCTTTCTACAGTGCTTTGGCAACATCTGCAACCAGGAAACTATGACATGACTGTCATTGTAAAACTGAATAAAATGTCTCCAAAATTCAGGAATGAATCAAAAGTTTGAAACATTGGCTATAATGGCATGTTAACAAATGAGTTCATCTACTCAAACATACAAACATGACTACTTCAAATAGTTATGGCTTAATTGTGGTATTTAGAATTTCATCAGAAATAAAGAAAAAATGTGCCAAGAAAACTTGAAAAAAATTAATTGCTGTAATTGACTCAAAACCTAATTTGGTCATCTATGTATGAAAACAAATACACACACCAAATTTCCTTTTTCTACATCAAAGTATTTTGGCCTAATCATACAAAAAACAAAATTACAAATTTGATTTCATAGCCTGGAAACCAAAATCTTGTCATCTACATAATGAATGCAAATCTCTACCATGATTCATCTGAGTACATCAAGGGGTGTTTACTTAATTATGTGAAAAAGGTTTTTGCAAAAATAGTCTAACAGCTTTCAGTAATGGCTTGAAAACTGAATCGGGTCATCATCATATGAATACTGGCAAAATTTCATATGTCTACCACAGAATTTTTTAGTTTTTTATGGAAAGATGCAAGCAGTGGTGAGCATTAACAACTGATGTCTCCAGGGGACACAAATGCCCCTGCCATTGTTGTGTATTACAAAAACACATTGGTTCTTGATGCAATGCCACATTGGTTTGTGATGCAGTGCCAAATTGGTTCGTGATGCAATGCCAGATTGGTTCGTGATGCAATGCCAAATTGGTTCTTGATGCAATGCCAAATTGGTTCTTGATGCAATGCCAAATTGGTTTGTGATGCAATGCCAAACTAGTTCTTGATGCAATACCATAGTGGTTCTTGATGCAATGCCAAACTGGTTTTTGATGCAATGCCAAATTGGTTTGTGATGCAATACCAGATTGGTCCTTGATACAATGCCAGATTGGTTCTTGATGCAATGCCAAACTGGTTCTTGATGCAATGCCATACTGGTTCTTGATGCAATGCCAAATTGGTTCCTGAAGCAATGCCAAACTGGTTCTTGATGCAATGCCAAATTTATAGTTAAATATGGCAATAAATCTGTCAGATGTTACAGTATTGTGTCTTGTTGTTGTTGTTGTTGTTGTGGTGGGGTTTAACGCCATTTTTCAGCACACGATAGGCTATACATGGCGGCCAGTATTAATGGTGGAGGAAGAACCTGGGAAAACCCCGGAAAGAACCACCGACCCACAAGATGCTACTGGCAAGTTTTCTCACATACCCACATTGGCCGAATCTGAGACTCGAACCCACGCTGACAGAGGTGAGATGGCAGTGATCCGTAACGGAGAGAGCTTTAGACCACTTGGCCACTCAGGGCCCCGTATTGTGTCTTGTCAATATAATGGTCCATGTCTATTTGTGAAGTCATTAAAAACTTAAAATATGGAACTGAATTTGTGATACAAGGACAAAAGCCTGAATCAAACTGGAGCTCTAACTCCAATTTTTATCATGATGTAAATAAGTGAAAATAAACTTTGACCCAGACTTTCTCAAAATAAATGAAACACCAAATTTGGTTTCAATTCATTAAGTCCTTTAAAAGTTGTCAAGTGAAACAGAATTTCTGTGACTTATAAACTTATAAGCAAAGATTGTAACTCTGTCAAATCATGACATAAATTGATCAAATCAAAATTTACGGTTTTCTTAATGCAGAGTCTCATACTAAATTTACCTACGTATTCTCAAAATAAAATCTCATATTTACTATTGTTACACATCCTCGTACTGAATTTACTTATGTTTTCTCAAAATCTTGCCTCAGACTAAATTTGTTTTCAATAAAAGTCCATCAACAGTTACTGAGTGGAAACAAAATTCAAGAAGCAAGAAGAAAGAACCATAACAAGTCAAACTCTGACATAAAACAGATACAGCCTCCTAATAAATTTGACTTAAATTCAAGAAGTCCATCAAAAGTCACTGAGTGGAAATGGAAGTCCTGATGACAAACAAAACCCATAATTCAGTCAAATGTTGATGAAACTTTTTAAACAATTAAACCATACTTGGATTTTCTTAATACAAAACCCTTAAAAGAATTTGTTTCAATATCAAGAAGTCAATAAAAAGTTATTGATTATAAACAAAAATTGTGTGTCTTTTTTATAGCAATTTTACGGTATCAAAATCTTCCAGATCTAAGCAACCTGAAATATTATGCAGTGTCAAGCATCCAAAATATGGGTCAAAAGTTCAATGTTTAGGTCAAAGGAGCAAGGAAATGCAACACAGAATGAATTGTCTTTGCTTCATAATGGTTCATTCCAAGTATGAAATATTTCCATCAATGGCATTTAGGAAAAACAAGCAAATGAAAATCTTTAACTAGACTCTTTATGCAAATTTTTATGACTCTGACTTTGACCCAAATGTCAATAAGGCAAGCAAGCATGTCACAGAAGGGGCTGACTCAGCATTATAATCATTTATGCCAATTATGATGAGAATCCATTAAGCACTTTCAGAAATATCTGCTTATGAAAAACTTCAACAAAAACTTTATAACAAACTTTTGACAAAAACAGTCAGCATAAAAGTGACTTCTATGTCTCGGCTCTCACTAAAATAGGTTTGACAGAAACGGAATGAAAAAAGGGACATTCCATGTCCTGCATGTACAATCCCAATCATAAACCAGATAAGATAGTGCCTTAGAAGAAGGAATGACTAAAAACAAGAGGAAAGTTACCTATGAAATTTGAACTGATACCAAAAAGCAAGATAAAACTTGACATGAACACACACACACACACACACACACACACACAAAATTTATGGCGGTACCACCTTTAAGCAGTTCATGGATGATACTGGTCACAGTGGATCTGAATTACTTCTAAAGCCCAATCATCTCAGTTCTTCCTGTCATTTGATTAGCTGAAAAGTCATATTTTGGCAGGACATCTCTTCCAAAATCACGAGTGAAGGGTGAAACACAGTCAATGAAAATTATTTAAAAGAAAGTTAAACAAAGAAATGTTTGAAACAAAATGAGAAAATTACCCATAACAAAACAGTCTTGCACTTACTGTTTTCCAGCTCTACTGGACCGGACCTGAGAGTCATTTCTGGATTCAGACAGAGTGGTTGATAAAAGCTCAGACTTAACACTGCTGGTGGGAGGTCTTGAGGGAAGGGTATCACAGGTTGCTCTGATGGCTTCAAACCTAAAAAGTAAAAGCAAAAACATTATACATATATGTTTGTAAAACACTTCACCTGAATGATGCAAATATACTTCCTTAAAAATTGTGTATTCATATACAAGAATACATTTTGTTCACAAATGAGTCATTGAGAGATGATATATTTCCCAAATGAAAGTAACCTAAAGTCCACCACTCTCCATTTGTAGCTGTACTGGTTAAAGCACAGAAAGGCTTATGCAATAGTCCTGTGCCTGAACAGAAGGTAATATCAACATGGGTTTTCACTAATAGACTCCTTATAACATGTAGATTGTCATCAATGAAAATATCCAATATGGCTGCCATGGTGGCCGGCTGGAATCTTATCACTACCACTCTTGAATGGACAGTCATAACAACACAGGTTTGTCACTAACAGACTTATCACTTGTAGATGGTCTAATATTAAATTATTGCCAATGTGACAGTCAATATGGTCAGCATGGTGGCACCCCTGAAAATCATCTTATATTGACCTCTGAACAGATGGTCGTATTTACATCATGTTTTCAGACTTCTTAAGATATTTGCTTGGTCATAAACGAATATGGTGCTGAGAATGTTTTTTATTTAAGACTTCGTATGAAATGTGGCTGGTATTAAATAAGTAACCTTGGTGTAACAGTCAGTAGTACAAGTATAGTTAATACATTGATAATTAGGTATGCAGCATGTTGTAGACTCATTTAATTCATATGTTCATTCACATGCAAAATACAAGGTTAAACTTTTGAGGTAAATACAAAGTTAATATGTTATCGATAACCATAATATACAGTATATAGATGGAAAATTTACCACTGAATCAAGATCTTTATTGCCATTTCCAACTGCACTGGTCAAAAAGGGCTTTTGACAAAATAAACACCTTTATTGCCACTTCCAGCTGCACTGGTCAAAAAGGGACTTCTGAGAAAATGAACAACTTTATTGCCACATCCAACTGTGCTGGTAAAAAGTGCCTTCTGATCAGGATGCTGATACAGCATGGATGTTCAACACAAATACTTAACCCATGTTAGCAAGGCATCCAATATAGGTTATTGTGACCTACTTTGTTTTTTATGGTGAAGTGGCTAAAAGTGATCCAATTGATTATCAAGTTTCATGATTGGAACATAAATGATAATAAAAAAACTTTTAACACATAATTTCAACAAAATCTTTGCAGCCCAATCACATTAACATAAGGAGAATAGGTAATAGGTCAAGTGAATGCTGAGTGTTCTAAGGAGAATAGGTTATAGGTCAAGTGAATGCTGAGTGTCCTAAGGAGAATAGGTTATAGGTCAAGTGAATGCTGAGTGTCCTAAGGAGAGTAGGTAATAGGTCAAGTGAATGCTGAGTGTCCTAAGGAGAATAGGTAATAGGTCAAGTGAATGCTGAGTGTCCTAAGGAGAGTAGGTAATAGGTCAAGTGAATGCTGAGTGTCCTAAGGAGAATAGGTTATAGGTCAAGTGAATGCTGAGTGTCCTAAGGAGAATAGGTAATAGGTCAAGTGAATGCTGAGTGTTCTAAGGAGAATAGGTAATAGGTCAAGTGAATGCTGAGTGTCCTAAGGAGAGTAGGTAATAGGTCAAGTGAATGCTGAGTGTCTTAAGGGGAATAGGTAATAGGTCAAGTGAATGTCCTACCTATACCTTGGGAATCCTTCTTCATGTCAATGATAACCTGCTCTGCAACTTAAAGCAACACAGCGTATTGGTCACCTGATCCATGACTGCTCTATCAGGTTAAGAAGATGACTATCAAAATCATTTTACTGTCAAAATTTACAGGCTAACCCAGGATGCTAAGAGGCTGTGCTGGTTTAATTGGGGTCTAGTGCTCATCTGGGCCACAGACTTAGAACCCATCAGATTCAGGTTTTGTTTCAGTGGAACTAAATCTCTGAGATAAAAACTCAAAAAGGTTGACTGCATGTCAGTCAACAGCTTCTGTGATGTCTTGGATTAAAATGTTGTTTTCACATGAGGCTTACAAAGTCAGCTCTAATTTCATGAAATTAAATCCTCATGAAGCTACTCTGAATTTGTTTCAGACTTTAAAGTATCTGAGTGTATAACTGACTTAATCCATGAAGACAGGGCTTGAGGGTTGACATCATGCTTGTACACCTACACAGACAGAAAGAGTGGTTTGTTTCTGTGCACTTCAAGCAGTGCTTGAGGCTGTTGACATGGCCACTGTTCTTATCTATAAATGATACACAGTGAACAAATCTCTGATTGAACACTGATGATAACAGTTCTTGGCTACAAAGACTGGTTGTGTCAAGAGGATCAGTAATCCATCCAATCTGAACTGAAGATAGTTCAGATTGACTGATAGGGCATGTAACTTGCTCATCCTGCATGCCACACCTAAAGCTAGAAGGAAACAGCTTTTGTATGTTAACAGATTCAGTGAAATCTGGTCTAAAAGCTCAAATTTTCTCTGACTTTTTGCCATGCTAAGACCCAGGAGAGATTCCATTTTGGAAACTGGGTGAGAGAATTTGGTCTAATCAAATCCAAATTGGCTAATAGGTCTGAAAGATTTCCATCATGAAAAATATCTCTTCTGCCATGGTACCTAAATGTGTTGGATATCATGAAGCAGTAGCTTTTGATGGTGATGGTGCCAACTTTTTCTCTGATTGAACCAGAGAAAAAGTCATCTAGTTGAGAGACTGACACACTCAGAAGAATGATGTAATTGACTCAACATCTGAAAACATGCCACTTTCCCTCATATGCCTTTAGAGGTGAGGGTGTTCATGCTTTCAATATTCTCTCCACATCTTAAGGTCCAAATTCTTTCTCTCACAAGGCTGTCCTGACAAGAGCCAGGCATGAAGGAAAAGATGGTCTGAGCTGAGGCGGTACACCTGCAGCCATGGTTGTTTGAGAAGATCTGGCTTGGCTGAATTCTTCCTGGGTATGTTTAATGCTAGATGGAGCAGATCTTTGACCCAGGGCTTGTCCCATCTGAGAGGGGCAATCAAAAACGATTCCTGGGTAGGTTTAGTGCTAGATGGAGCAGATCTTTGACCCATGGCTTATCCCATCTGAGAGGGGCTATCAGAAAAGATTCCTGGGTATGTTTAGTGCTAGATCAAGCAAATCTTTGACCCAGGGCTTGTTCCATTTGAAAGGGGCTATCAGAAAGGGTCACAGACATATCCAGACACCTATCATTAATCTCTTTGAATTTTATTTACTGGGATAAGCAGCCAGAATGATGGACAATCATCCTCCTCAACAATGTTGACTGACACTGACTTTATGATTCTGCAAGGTGGTAGAGGGTGGAGAACCTTCCAAAAGCTGTAAACACCTGCATATCTCTTGACGGTAGTGTTAAAACTTAACTCCATGGATAGTTGGAAGTAGGGCTGTTGCTAAGAAGTATCTTCACACTCACTGTGTTAAGTCTACTGTTCATGGTCTACTTCCATTTTGGGATAAACAATTCCTTGTGGCAATGATGATACAATGCCATCATCTCTGTTCTGTGTAATCCATGGCCAATACCGTTATGGTAAGCAGTGAACATAGGAAAAACTGGCTCTGCCAAACAATTTTCTCATATCGAGACAGACAGCTGGTTAGCTAAGAGAATTGTCAGCACAGTTGTCAGGCATGTGGAAGCCAGTCTGGTTGGTACCAGTACCAGTTATGTTGTGAACATGGCTGGATGGACAGACTTGTCACTAATGTTCCCATCATGATATGCATGCATAGCCACTGGCCTTGCTATATGGATCGATCTACTACTAAGATTCCTATTATTATACATAGCAGAGGCAGTGTGCATGGCTAATCTAAGATCCCCATAACTAAGGCTGGGTTGGGACTGCTGAGCTGTCTTGATGGCTGTTACAGCTCCAAATAATTATATCATGCTATATGCTGGATCAACTGGATCTGAAAAATACTTTATGTGCCCAGACTTACAGGCCAGAAGGTCATGCCCAGCCAGGCATGGAGTCTTATGCCCCCTAAAAATTGGGGGACAATCCTCCATTGCATCCAAAATACCTATGGGAATGAAAGAAGGAAAAAGAGGTAAAATTTGGTTGGAATTAAAAATCTACATTGTGGTGTCCTGCATAATATGTTGCATGCAGTGCCGGATTTAGGCATCAGCTGAACAAGCTACAGCTTAGGGTCTCACAGTCTGAACTCACAGTCTGAAGGGGCCTCTCAAATTTATTTTATACCAAATAGGGCCTCTACAGTTTCCCATAGTTTTGGGCCTCGCTATGTCTAAATCTGGCACTGGATGTACGTGTTGTTCAAAGACAGGCATATCTAACTGTAATGGTAAAATGTCTGTATTTGACTACCATGCAGGATTTTCCTCTCTTCTCTTTGCCATTTGCTAATGATTGAAGTACTGCAGACCCTGAACCACAAATCACACACTGCAGGGGGAAGATGTACATTGGTTACATATAAGGCATGACTCAAGTGTGTCTTCCCTTGCTTTAAATTTCTTGCATGTGTTGCATTTAGTAGACATGATTCACAAAAATGATAAAATAATAGAAACAATAGACAAATCAACACGTCATTGTGTTAATAATTTGCTGAATAACACCAGTTATTAACAGATTGATTCCACCAAAGGCAGCATGCATGAAAACTTGAATGACAACATGCATCAATAAAAATGTGATGTACCATGTGGTACAAGCAAGTGACAAATTTCACAAAATATTCACCAAATTAAAAACATCACATTTGACACCTGTTTATGAATGATTAGTAATCCAAATAAATCCACAATTCTGTATGTATGGTTAGAATTTAACCCAATTTTGGCTTGGATGTGATGGGAGGTGTTTCATAATATTTGTTGCACAGAAGCAAAGCTTAAAACTGGTGACACCTAGTGTTGTTGAGTGGAGGTAATGGGCAAGAGTTACTGCCTTCAATCTATATGATGTAGACAAAAAGGAATCATTGTTGTTATTTAGCACAGCTGAATTCAAGAGATAGCAGGTATATATTGTTATTGTTATCAGGGAATGTAAACAAACAAGAAATAAAGGTGACAGAGACCTCTTAGCAATAAGGTTGTAGAACGTATCAAGATACATAATCTCACCAAATTTCCTGATTCAAGATAAGGTAATATGTGTACAGCATGCCAAAAATGCATATGGTCATAAAGTAAATTAAGAAAATTAATTGATTCCAGAAAAAACTTAAATATAGGCAATATAGTTCTTTTCTTGTTGTAGAGGTATCAGCCAAATAAAGATTCATTTCATCATCAATTTCATGGTGCCTGGGAAATATGTGTGTGTGTGTGTGTGTGTGTGATTTAAATTTTTAACATAGCTTTAAAAAACTTTCAATCATATTGCTACAATGTCTGCAGTGTGGCATTTTATAGTGATGTCTAGCACTAGAGCATCATGCCGCAGATATTTAGCATCATGGCCCACTCAGTCACACTATACTAACACCAGGCCAACCAGTCCTTACACTAACCTCTTAATGTTGAGTGCCAAGTGAGGTAGCTGCTAGTACTATTTTTGTAAGTCTTTGTTATGACTCGGCCAGGGTTTGAACCAACAACCCAGTGCATTCAGGGTGGATGCTCTAACCACTTAGGCCACCGGAGCAGTCAGAAATGAGTATCAAAACAAAAAAATGTGAGTCAGAGTAGCATAAATGTATGAACCATAATGACCAGCTACTGAAGAAAGCGAACAGTGTTGTATCCTCTCACCAAATGTATGAACCATAATTACCGGCTACTGAAGAAAGAGAATAGTGTTGTATCCTCTCACCAAATGTATGAACCATAATGACCGGCTATTGAAGAAAGTGAATAGTGTTGTATCCTCTCACCAAATGTATGAACCATAATGACCGGCTACTGAAGAAAGTTAATAGTGTAGTATCCTTTCACCAAATTTATGAACCATAATGACTGGCTACTGAAGAAAGTGAATAGTGTTGTATCCTCTCACCAAATTTCCTGATTCAAGATATGATAGTATGTATACAGGATATAAAAAACCCTATTTGGTCATGAGACAAATGCAAAAATGTAACCAAAGATAGTTCAATATGAAATATAAGTCACTACATCCTTTTTCTGTTGTAAGACTGCGGTACTAATAAGATGCAGACAATAATCTAGTTCAATGATTTTGTCACAAACAGTGCTTGAGGCTGAACCCAAGTCTGTGAGGCATGAAATATGGGTCATAGCGACCTTCTGCAATTATATATATATATATATATATATATATATACACACACATACATACATACACACACACACACACACGGTGCAAAAAACCATCTGGTCAGGAGCTGAATGCAAAATCTCAATATAAACCAGTAAAATGTAGGTCAGAGTGACCTTCTTTTCTTGTAAGGGTGTGATAGGAAATGAATAATGGTGACCTAACATGATAATATTTCTAGATTTAAAAAAAAAGCCTTTGATCTAGTTTCACATGACATTCCCCTAAATAATAAGTGAATCTAAGAATAAATTCCTAGTTAAGGGAACATCTAAATATCTTGCAAAGTTAAAGAAGATATATCACTGTACACACAGCTGTTGAAACCTAATCTATGAGAAGTTATTAGGAGTAACTGTTGTTGTAAGTCTTAAGTGGGGAAAACAAGTATACAGTGTGTGTAAGTCATTCACATCTAAAATTTTACTGCTTAGTAGAATAAACAACGTACCAGACAAAGGACTCATGTGTGTGTGTGTGTGTGATTTAGATTTTTAATGTAGCTTTAACAATTTTTCAGTCATATCGCTACGATGTCTGCAATGTGACAGTTTATAGTGATGTCTAGCACTGAGGCATCATGCTGCAGACATGTGGCATGATGTCCCACCCAGTCACATTATCCTGACACCAGGCTAACCAGTCCTAACACTAACCTCTTAATGCTGAGCGCCAAGCAAGGCAGCTGTTAGTTCCATTTTTAAAGTCACAAAGGACTCATGAATTCTTTACAATAATGCCTCTATTCTTCAAACAACTGACTACTGTTCAACAGTACAGGGAAACTGTACTAGTTCCCAACTAGACAGAATTAACAAGCTCCAATAACAAGCAGCTCAGCTGATTCTTGATGTCCCCATTGATACATCACTGTCAGACATTTTTACAGAATTAAAATCACAAAAGAATAAATTTTTTCAAAGCAGTTCTGGTTTTTAAATGTATGAATGGAAATATCCCAGAGTACTTGACTATTCTACAAAACATCTTCTCCCCATGATCTAAAATATAACTTTAACAGCATTTTAGAAGTACCAAAACCTTGCACTGAACAACTCAAAGGAAGTCTGCAGTATTCAGAGGCTAAAATACAGAACTCACTTCCTGTTCACATTCAATCTGCAGATTCAATCAAATCTTTTAAAAACAATGTAGATGCAGTATTTCAAACCTACATATTAACAAACAAGAAAATATAAGTTCAGGTTCTGGATTTATTACTCTTCAAATTTATCATTTGATTTTTGTACCTTTTATATTAGCAGTTTTATAAAAGTATGCAAATATGTCTTGTATATATAAATTAAGTGTAAAAACATCTCTTTATATTTGTACCTAATGCTGTTTTATGAAATAGTATAATATTTATGTAACGTTTACTGCATGCCACATTTTTTGCAGAGTAGCCTAAAGGTAAATCTAGTAAGAAGACATGACCATTATCTGATATGTATACATGAAGAGCTTGATGAAAGTCATTTTTAAAACAGCTATTTGAGAGATGAAACAGAATTTATGTATGCAGTTAAATCCTTCTACTTTCATAATATATTTTAGTATGTAAATGTAAATGTGGTTTTTTAAATAGTTATTTTCATGAGAGAAAAATATTTGCATGATGACATAAGTATAATACTTTTATAGATGGCTTCAAAGGAAACTATCTGTATTTAATTGAGTTACGCTCTTTAAGTAGAGACATTATTGTTATTATTATTATTATTATTATTACTAAAGATGCATACAATCATCTAGTTTGGTGACTCAAGCATAAACCAAACTTCAGAAATAAACTTAAAACAGAAAATTTAACCAAACTCAGTGAAGTCTCAAATATGGGCCAGTAACCTAACTGTCTGATGAGGATGTAATAATCAGCAAGACACAACTGCTCACAAAGTGTTATGATTTCAGGTACAACAGTATTCATACCGTGTGTAAAAAAACTTGAGCTACTAAGAAAAAAACGTAACAATGAATATACAACTGTATAAGCACATACAAAGTTAGCTACCTTAGAAACTTTCTTATGAGGTACGTACTATAAAAGACACTCCAAACTGACTTGTGCCTTGGAAGAGAGAATTGTTGACATGAAAATCAGGCTATATACATAGTTATCTGTGTCCTCAGCATTAGTACCTTTCATTGAATACATGTTTACATAATTATCTGTGTCCTCATCATTAGTACCTTTCATTGAATACATGTTTACATAATTATATGTGTCCTCAACAATAGTACTTTTCATTGAATACATGCTTACATAATTAAATGTCCTCAGGATTAGTACCTTCCATTCATGTTTGCATAATTATCTGTGTCTTCAACATTAGTACCTTTCACTGAATACATGTTTATATAATTAAATGTGTCTTCAACATCAGTACCTTTCATTCAATACATGTTTACATAATTAAATGTGTCCTCAACATCAGTACCTTTCATTCAATACATGTTTACATAATTATCTGTGTCCTCAACATTAGTACCTTTCACTGAAAGCATGTTTACATAATTACATGTGTCCTCAACATTAGTACCTTTCATTCAATACATGTTTACATAATCATTCATGTCCTCAACATTAGTACCTTTCACTGAATACATGTTGACATAATTATCTGTGTCCTCAACATTGGTATGTTTCATTCAATACATGTTGACATAATTATCTGTGTCCTCAACATTGGTATGTTTAATTCAATACATGTTTACATAATTATCTGTGTCCTCAATATTAGTACCCTTCATTGAATGCATGTTTACATAATTATATGTGTCCTCAGCATTAGTACCTTTCATTGAAAGCATGTTTACATAATTATATGTCCTCAACATTAATACCTTTCATTCAATACATGTTTACATAATTATCTGTGTCCTTAACATTAGTACATTTAATTCAATACATGTTTACATAATTGTGCCCTCAACATTAGTACCTTTCACTGAATACAAGTTTACATAATTATCTGTGTCCTCAACATTAGTACATTTCATTCAATACATGTTTACATAATTGTGTCCTCAACATTAGTACCTTTCATTGAATACATATTTACATTATTATCTGTGTCGCAACTTTAGCACCTTTCATTCAATACATGTTTATATAATTAAATGTGTCCTCAGCATTAGTATGTTTCATTCAATGCATGTTTACATAATTATCTGTGTCCTCAGCATTAGTACCTTTCATTCATGTTTACATAATTGTCTATGTCCTCAACATTAGTACCCTTCATTGAATACATGCTTACATAATTACATGTGTCCTCAGGATTAGCAACTTTCATTCAATACATGTTTACATAACTATCTGTGTCCTCAGCATTAGTACCTTTCATTCAATACATGTTTACATAATTATTTGTCCTCAGCATTAGAACCTTTCATTCAATACATGTTTACATAATTATTTGTCCTCAGCATTTGTACCTTTCATTCAATACATGTTTACATAATTAAATGTGTCCTCAGGATTAGAACCTTTCATTCATGTTTACATAATTATTTGTGTCCTCAACATTAGTACCTTTCATTCAATACATGTTTACATAATTAAATGTGTCCTCAGGATTAGTACCTTTCATTTATGTTTACATAATTATCTGTCCTCAGCATTAGTACCTTTCACTGAATGCATGTTTACATAATTAAATGTGTCCTCAACATTAGTACCTTTCATTCAATACATGTTTACATAATTAAATGTGTCCTCAGGATTAGTACCTTTCATTTATGTTTACATAATTATCTGTCCTCAGCATTAGTACCTTTCACTGAATGCATGTTTACATAATTAAATGTGTCCTCAACATTAGTACCTTTCATTCAATACATGTTTACATAATTAAATGTGTCCTCAGGATTAGTACCTTTCATTTATGTTTACATAATTATCTGTCCTCAGCATTAGTACCTTTCACTGAATGCATGTTTACATAATTAAATGTGTCCTCAACATTAGTACCTTTCATTCAATACATGTTTACATAATTATCTGTGTCTTCAGGATTAGTACCTTTCATTGAATATATGTTTACATAATTATTTGTGTCCTCAGGATTAGTACCTTTCATTCAATGCATGTTTACATAATTATTTGTGTCCTCAGGATTAGTACCTTTCATTGAATACATGTTTACATAATTATCTGTGTCCTCAACATTAGTACCTTTCATTGAATACATGTTTACGTAATTAAATGTGTCCTCAGGATTAGTACCTTTCATTCAATGCATGTTTACATAATTATTTGCGTCCTCAGGATTAGTACCTTTCATTGAATACATGTTTACATAATTATCTGTGTCCTCA